>CM019712.1:15681080-15698580 GCA_009760885.1 Achatina immaculata | reverse complement strand
CATGACTAAGAGCTTGAGCGCCCTAGAGTGGAAAGTACTCGATTCCCGTTATTTCTTGATGGATTGAAGCTAGTACAAAAGGTCCCTCCCCCCGACTTACGTCGTACTCGATTTACGACGACCCGCAGTTACGGTCGTTGGCTTCTTATGCCTCTTTTGTGTTCAAATATGTCGGACTTCCACATGACAGTTTATGATAACTTTCTTCTTCTTCTTCTTCTTCTGTGTTGGAGATTGCTGGTGTCGTCAAATCATGATCTCTGACAACAGGGCAAAGGCCTCAGTCCTCTCCAGATCCTGATAAGGGCCCCACGCTTATACCCTCGGGTCACGCCTGTTTTGGGCACTCTTGAAGGATATGTTCCAGAGTCTGGACTCTACTGCCACATGGACACTCTCCTGTATGAGACATTTAGAGTCGATGCAGGTGGCTCAGTGGTCTGCAGTGGCCTGCCCAAAGGTGAAAGAGAATAGTTCGCTGACGTCTTTGTGGTGGGTAGTTTGCAGTTGGTTCGTGATATGTAATGCTTTTTTTGTTTTAATCCCCTATAAAATACAGAACAAATTTATTAAAACGCAGATGATAATTAGTTAAAATAGTGCAAAAATAATGGAAAACAATGCCACTTAAGGAGGTATTTGATTTACGGCGAAACTTCGTAAATCGGGCACTATCCGTACTGTTGCAATTACGATCTGTGACATGTTCTTTGACTGTAGGTCGTACCCTGTATAACAAGAAGTACCTGTTTTCAACTCCCTTCTCATCTCCTCCCCTCCCCCTCCACCGTTTTAGGATGAATTCTGTACAACGATTTAACAATCTCTTTAGTGTCTTCTTTAAAGTGCGTTAACTCTTTGAACACTCCGAAATTCTCTGAATAGTTGGGGGCAGTTGACGTTTTCCCTGCCTCCCGTTTCACCGGCAGACCTGTGCGCTGAATGCTAATGTCAGTCATGCATAGCAACACAGGTTTACCTGGATAGACATTAAAATTACCGGTGGGGAGGAGGTGGGAGATGGGAGAGGGGAGGGGAACCTGCATTGCCTTCAACAACCGTGGCCTAATATTCCCAGACACACACACACATGGAACGACCCTGTTGTGTGTAAACTTCTGGACTGGTTGTAGAAGCTGGCGCGCGTTCTGGTTGCGTTGGCTGTAACGATGAGCTTAGAACCAAGCACACTATATTTTATCCAGGGCTGATAATATCAGCCTCATATCAACGTTTCTCAACCAGGGTTTGGCGGAGCCCTGGTGTTTGGTCAGATCTCGATACGGGGTTTTTTTTTTCAAGAGATGGTGACTTTATGTTAAAAAAGAACAATGACAACAAATAAACATCGTTTATTTATACGAGCACATGTAACTTGTCATTCCCTTTTGAGAGTTCGCCTCATAGTAACACAGCATATAAGGAATAAATATATCTTCTTATATCTTATATCCTTCCTGTGCCGTTAAACGTCACATAGGGCTCGCAAAGTAGTTCGCCAATATATATATATATATATATATATATATATATAGCAAAAAAACAGAAAACAGTTACTATGTTAAGAAAGAAGAACCCACTTATATACAGAGTTAAAGTACGGGGAACAACCTTGAGGCAGGTGCATACATTTAAATACCTGGAGCACTCGAGTAACATCAGGTGGGGAAATACATCTCTGAAATCAAGAATAGACTATTCAGACCAAAACAGCTTTTAACGGACTGAGAAACGTCTTGTGCAGTGCATCTGTGTCACCGACTGTCCTAAAGAGAGCTCTGAAGTGATACGTTGTGCCCGTCCTACTCTATGGAAGTGAGTCATAGACGATCAACAGGTCAATGCAAAGTACACTAGAGGCAACAGAGATGTGGTTTCTCAGAAGAATGTTAAGAGTACCGTGGAAGGCCTAAATGGCAAACAGGGAACGTCTAACACAAGACAATGTAGAAAGGAACCTAATTAATTCCGCAAGAAAACTACAGTCATCATTCATTGGCCAAATAATGAGAAGAGGAGAGCTTGGAAACATCATAATAGCAGGGAAGATAATTGAGAAGAGGAGGGCTTGGAAACATCATAATAGCAGGGAAGATAATTGAGAAGAGGAGGGCTTGGAAACATCATAATAACAGAGAAGATAAATGAGAAGAGAAGAGCCTGGAAACATCATAATAACAGAGAAGATAAATGAGAAGAGGAGGGCTTGGAAACATCATAATAACAGAGAAGATAAATGAAAAGACGAGGGCTTGGAAACATCATAATAGCAGGGAAGATAATTGAGAAGAGGAGGGCTTGGAAAAATCATAATAGCAGGGAAGATAAATGAGAAGAGAAGAGCCTGGAAACATCATAATAACAGAGAAGATAAATGAGAAGAGAAGAGCCTGGAAACATCATAATAACAAGAAAGATAAATGAAAACAAAAACGTGTTCCCAAGAGATTGTGATAAACAAAAGTCGCTGATAATCACATTCGTAGAAAATATGTCATTCTGTATTGAACACTATCATATAAATTATTATTAGTTTATGATGTCCACAGACCATAACTCTAATAGATCGCTCTCTGTAGAGAAGATTTTTTTACTTCTATTTCAGGGGTTTCTGTAGACAAGATTTTTGTTTTATATCTACTCGTAATTCAAGGGTTTCTGTAGGGTTAATAAGTTTCAGAAAGACGAGAAACTAAGGCAATTTAAAAAGGCTACAGGATGAACAATCTCGCAACTAAATTGTTCTTGGATATATATATATATATATACTAAATATGATATATACTAAGTATACCGAGTAAGATATACTTGTATATAAGACTAAAAATATAAATACGAACAAGACGCTGCAGTAAAGCTGAGATAACAAAATGTTAAAACTATTTAGAAATAAAAGATTGAAGAACGTTGTTTTATTATTATTAGGTAACAAGCTGCTTCTACGTGTCTTGGCTTGTTTTATCTTGTCTCCTTTCGGTGTTGAGAGAACAGACGTCATGATAGGGCTCGAAGATTTGCTTCATATAATGGGATATTTAATGCTTCTGTAATCTCCTCTCTCCATCTCCAGCATGGGCGGCCTCTTGTTACCTACAAATCTTAGTGTGAATGTTGTCTGTGATATACTGTCTGGTGGTAACCGTGTAACATGGCCAAACCATCTGACCTGCTGTTTCTGGATATAGTGTAATACTGGTGTTACTCTAACCTTTGCCCTGATGGTGTCATTTCTTATTTGGTCTCTTCTTGTCACATTTAGTATTCTCCTTAAACATCTCATTTCTCTCGTGATGATTTTTTTGTTCTTGGCTGTTAGTGTCCATGTTTGACATTGACAGCATAGAGTTGAGAGGAAAACTGTGCTGTACAGAGCCGTTTTTGTTTCAGTTGTGATGTATTTGTTTTTCAGTAAAGGAGTCATTTGTCCAAGGACCTGATTTGCTTTATTGCATATGTTCTCAGTCTCATCGTCAAATTTCCCTAAGGAATGCCTGACATAAATATTGAACTACTGATCTCACTACGGACTACAATTTTACAGAATGTGCGTAATCTGTAAGACATTAGAATTTGCTGACACTCAAGGAAGTATGAAAACTCCCCTGGGGTGGAGAGTGGCTTGGGTAAGAGGAAAGATAAGAGGGGACATTCCCCCATTGTTTGAGAACCTCTCTTGTAGATATTCTGTTATAAAATGCTACAGGTTCCAATGATCCCCCTTCTTCGATGTATGATCCGTTAAGTTTTCTAGTCAAAGTGCTTGCGTTTATTATCCTGTGGTGCCACTTAGACAGCACGTCACGGTTCACTGCCCTTCATTTATTATCGAGGTTTTATAGTGATTGTGTAACTTCTTCTTCTTCTTCTTCGTTTGCTAAAAATTGGAAGTCAGTCTCTCTTTAATAAAGTAACAGACTTGTAATTTATGTAGATGAAAAGAAGATTGTATATTTCATGAAAAGCACAAGATCGTAATATATGTTGTGAAGGGTAGATAATCAGTCAATCAGTCATTTGCATTTCTTTTGCAGAACTTTGCCTCCCTAACAGCTCTCCTGTAGGCCTCTCAGTTGTAAGCAAGATGGCCTGCTGCTGATACATCCATTTGCAGATCATCAACGATGTCTTGCAGCCTTCTTCGCCTTGGTCTTCCTCTCTTTCTTTTTCCCATTATGTACCCTTCCAAGACTGTCTTTTCTAAATTCTCATGACGTTTATTGTGTCCAAAATATTTAAGTTTTCTCTCTTTAATTCTCTTTACTAGCCAGCCTTCTTCAATATTAAGTTCTTATAGTATGATAAGTAGATATAATATATCTAAATAATATAAGGGTATTTGTTATGGACACATGGACAAATGGCTGTTTCTACTTTTGTCTAAGTAGTTTTGACATTTTATTATCTCAGCTTTACTGCAGCGGTTTTGTTTGTGTTTATGTACTTAAACTTATATACGACTATATCTTATGTATGCGAGTACATATACTTATAAACAAGAACAATTTGTTGGCGAGGTTGTTCATCCTGCAGCCTTCTTGACATCCTGTGCAGCCTTCTTGACATCCTGTGCAGTCATGTTAGATTTTCCAGTGTCTGACCATGTCGCTCATCTGGAACGAGATAGCTGCGAAAGAGGCACAAGAAAGAAGGAGAATTATAAAAACGATCAGAAAACGACGGAGGAGAAGAGGGCTAGGGCACCTAATGGCAACAGGGAAGATGGAAGGTAGAAGAGGCAGAGGTAGACAGAGGGAAAAGATGTTTGATGGATTTGGCATCCTGGCACGGGAAATACTCATTGCCAAACCTTTTGAGATGTGCAATGGATTGAGGGTTGTGGAAGGACATGATGTCCAACGTCAGTTAGCAGGGATCTTGAGAGAGAAAAAGAAAGACAAAGACAGACAGATTGATTGATTGTTTGATTGATTGATTGATCTTTATTTCAAAAGGGTTAAGAATTGGGCACGCAGGCCCGTCTGACATTCTGCCTTTTATCATACATCTTTCACTCTATTCCAGACATTCTACAAATATGCTGTTCATATAACAAACATAACTAACATTGAAGCTGAGAGACATAAAATAAAATATAACATTTACGTTTCGCTCTTATCTATTCACTCAGTACAGAAGTAACTACATACATATATAAATGACTATCTACTAAACAAAATATTAGGGACTATAATTGAGAGACAAAGAGAGAGAGAGAGACAGACAGAGAGACAGAGATTGACTGATAGAGGGAGACAAAAAGAGACAGAATGAAAAATGTAAAACATTCCAAACTCATCAACGAGCTCACGCCGAGGGCTGGAACAGAATGTTAGTACATTTTTTACGGTTTAAAAAAAAACAAGGTTAACTGAAACAAACAATGGGGTAAAGGAAATTAGGAAAGAAAAATGGAAACCAATTTTACAATCTACATGTGCGATTCTGACTTCAGTCTTTTAAATGACAGGTGAAAAATGTCTACAAGACATTTTCATGTTGCTAAGTGCATGTTTGTCAGTTCTTAATTGAAAACATGAATACAAGATGGATGACAAAGATTATGCAATAAATTCTCTCTCGACTCTAAGGTCGACTCATGAATAATCTTTTTTTTTTCTATAAATTACAGACTTCATGACCTTTAGTAAAAACTGTACACACAGACACTTGGTTTACGGTCTTTATGACTTGTAGTAAAAACTGTACACACAGACACTTGATTTACGGTCTTTATGACTTGTAGCCAAAACTGTACACACAGACACTTGATTTACGGTCTTCTTGATTTGTAGTCAAAACTGTACACACAGACACTTGGTTTACGGTCTTCATGACTTGTAGTCAAAACTGTACACACAGACACTTTGTTTACTGTCTTCATGACTTGTAGTCAAAATTGTACACACAGACACTTGGTTTACGGTCTTCCTTCATGACTTGTAGTCAAAATTGTACACACAGACACTTGGTTTACGGTCTTCCTTCATGACTTGTAGTCAGAAGTGTACGCACAGACACTTGGTTTGCGGCCGAATGACTAATACTGGGCGTCTATTAAGTTCGGGTGCAATTTTTATTAAATATGTATAACATTGGATCTATACATGAAAGAATCAACCTGTTAAAACATTTAGAAGCGTGATATTAGTTTATCTTCTTCTTTGAGCAGCTGCTAAATCCAGCAACTGTCCGAGCCAATGAGGCTCTTTGCTGCAGACAAGACTCGGTCTCCATTCCCCACCCGCCTCTCTTCTTGATCTTTTCTTGCCATCTGTCGATTCCAAGAGCGCGTATACATTCTTCCAGGTGGTCTCGCCGTCGTTGTCCAGGTCTACCTCTTGGTCTATCCCCTTTAATCACGTCTCTAAAGGCCATCTTTGCTTGTTTGTCCTCTTCCTTTCTCTCTAAATACCCGAGCCACCCCAGTCTCTTGTTGTTTTTCATAACGGGTGTCATAAGGGAAAAAGAGGAAGACCGAAACGAAGATGGCTGCAAGACATCGTTGATGATCTGGAAATGGATGCAGCAGCAGCAGGCCATCTTGCTCACAACCGAGAGGCCTACAGGAGTGCTGTTAGGGAGGCAAAGTTCCGCAAGGGACAAGCAAAGGAATGAATGAATGTCATAAGGGGAGAGTTAAACAATGTATATATGTCTTTGTTACTTCTTATCTTCCATTGGTGTGTTATAGGGTCTCCTACTGGTCCATAAATTCTTCTCAGGATTTTGTTCTCAGATGTTTGTGTTTGGCTCTCATCTCTATTTTTGTGTGTTGTTGTTGTTGTTGTTGTTGTTGTTATTGTATTGCTTGTCGTTGTCTGAAAATGTATTATTATTATTACTGTTATTAAAACATAGAAATGATTATTTTCTTTTCGGAAATGTTGCTATACCGTGGCTTGATTTGAAGAGAAAGTAGCATGTATTCTTTGGTTGGTTGGTTTAAATAAACAAAAGTCTTTACATGTCCTCAGAAAATAAATCCAATGGAATCAAATCTGATGATGGTAGAGGCCAAGAGACTGATTCGCTTCGTCCGATCCACTTGTTAGAGAATTCTTCATTTCTCATTAAACTGTCTAACTCTGAGCACACTGTCTAACTGTCTAACTCTGAGCACACCGTCTAACTGTCTAACTCTGAGCACACTGTCTAACTGTCTAACTCTGAGCACACCGTCTAACTGTCTAATTTTGAGCACACTGTATAACTGTCTAACTCTGAGTATACTGTCTAACTGTCTAACTCTGAGCACACTGTCTAATTGTCTAACTTTGAGCACAACCTCTAACTCTCTAACTCTGAGCACACTGTCTAACTCTGAGCACAGTGTCTAACTCTGAGCACACTGTCTAACAGTCTAACTCTGATGAGCACAATATCTAACTGTCTAACTCTGAGCACACTGTCTAACTGTCTAACTCTGAGCACACTGTCTAACTGTCCAACACTTGGCACACTGTCTAACTCTGAGCACAATGTCTAACTCTGACCACACTGTCTAACTGTCTAACTCTGAGCACACTGTCTAACGTTGAGCACACTGTCTACCTCTGAGCACACTGTCTAACTGTCTAACTCTGAGCACACTGTCTAACTGTCTAACTCTGAGCACACTGTCTAACTCTGAGCACACTGTCTAACTCTGAGCACCCTGCCTAGCTGTCTAACACTGAGCACCCTGTCTTACTCTGAGCACACTGTCTAACTCTGAGCAGACTGTCTAACTCTGAGCACACTGCCTAACTTTGAGTACACTGTCTAACTCTGAGCACACTGTCTAACTCTGAGCACACCTGTCTAACTCTGAGCACTCTGTCTAACTGTCTAACTCTGAGCACACTGTCTAACTGCCTAACTCTGAGCACACTGTCTAACTGTCTAACTCTGAGCACACTGTCTAACTGTCTAACTCTGGGCACACTGTCTAAATGTCTAACTCTGAGCACACTGTCTAACTGTCTAACTCTGGGCACACTGTCTAACTCTGAGAACACTGTTTAACTGTCTAACTCCGAGCACACAGTCTAACTCTGGGCACACTGTCTAACTGTCTAACTCTGAGCACACTGTCTAACTGTCTAACTCTGAGCATACTGTCTAACTGTCCAACTCTGGGCACACTGTCTAACTCTGAGCACACTGTCTAACTGTCCAACTCTGGGCACACTGTCTAACTCTGAGCACACTGTCTAACTGTCCAACTCTGGGCACATTGTCTAACTCTGAGCACACTGTCTAACTGTCTAACTCTGAGCACACTGTCTAATTGTCTAACTCTGAGCACTCTGTCTAACTGTCTAACTCTGAGCACAAAGTGATAAAGAAATGGCTGTCTGGTTCATCTTTATTATAATGGGATTTAATCTTTCTCTGGACAGCAGCGATAATGACGGCTTCGCCAACCAAAGAACAGAGATTTACTTCCTCTTCAAGTAAAGCCAAGGGCAGCAACTCAGAGAAAGTAGGAATTTTTATTCTTGGGATGGTCTGACACGATGGCGTGATCAAAAGTCGTCAAGTGATATCAAGAGAGATATCAAGAATCGTAATATGTGAAGCAGCCAACGCATGCCACTTGCTGCTGTTGGTGGTGCTGTTATTGCTGTTGCTGTTGTTGTTGGTAGTGGTATTGTTATTGCTTTTGTTTTGTTGCTACTGTTGTTGTTGGTGTTTGTTTTGTTGTTATTGGTGTTGCTGTTGCTGTTGTTGTTCATGGTTGCTGCTGCTGCTTTTGCTGTTGTTGGTGTCGCTTCTGTCGTTGTTGTTGTTGTTGCTGATGCTGTGGTATAATCACCCTGTAACTGGCAGCTGGTGCCGACGTGAAGAAACTGTCTTAGAAACTTTATATGACAAGATACATTTACTTTCTAGTAGTTCCAAAGAGGCAGGGCGCATCATGAGGCCAATATTCGGGCCTTCATAGGGTGAATATGAGGCTGATATAGATGGAGCTGGTGGGCTCCCCCCCCCCCCCAAAAAAAAAAGAAAAATAAGTGTAAAATTGACAAAAAGTCAGTCCTTGACCTTACTTATTTGTTTTAATTCATAAAGCCCCCCTCCCTTCTCGACGACCTCCGGGGTTACCGTTAAAATAGGGAAAATCTTTGGGCCCAAGAGCAATACATCGGGGCTCCATCCGATAGCAAGGCCCGGAGTTCGGGTCGAAAATGTGCAGACAAAGGAACTCTACACGTGAGTGAAAATAGTTGGTAGAGTGACTGAGAAGAGAACCCCAAACTCTAACAACCGTCTTGCCTTGAGTAGACACCACGCTAAACACACTGCGCCACAAGCAGAGATAGATAGATAGATAGATAGATAGATAGATAGATAGATAGATAGACAGATAGATAGATAGATAGATAGATAGATAGATAGATAGATAGATAGATAGATAGATAGATAGATAGATAGATAGATAGACATAATACAAGGAGGAATAGGCTGCAAGAAGATACAGTTCAACATACTAGGTTAAGAGACAAAACTAACATCATGCAAGGGAAAAGCACGGCTGGCCATCACTTATCTTTCACGCCACATGATGATGGCTGACAAAGTCACAGCGCAGTTATCGTTTCGCTGTAACCAATGATGTGGAAAAATCTTGCTTCTGTTCCTTCAGAAAAGAGAACTTGAGGGACTGGTATGTGTGTGTGTGTGTAACGTGTAAGCCAAGACGTGCATATCGTATTTTCCCTACGCGGCATCGCTTCAAAGCACATGACCTTCACCTCTTTCTGTGGAGCATTTACAACTCAATTACTATACGTATTTTTATACTGTACGTTTTTTTTTGGTGTATCCGTAAGGCATGAACTCAGGTCGACGCCTTTAATAAAATCTGAATAAATAAAGGTAAAAGGTAGCTTTACCGTTCTTTACCTGGGATCCATGGCCTCCACCCTCCTACCCCCCACCCCCCGGAGTGTACGGAAGGAGTTTTGGGGGAACCATAGACCAGCAAATGGGTTGACTCAATTTTTAAAATAGTCTTAGCATCACCTGGGTTCTTTTATTGCTCTATTTTTTTTATGAGTGGGTCTGCAGTTGTTTCTAGGCTGGAAAGAGACCCACATGTTCTCAAGCCGAAAATGACCCCACAGTGCTTCTCAGATCCGAATGAGACCCAGAGATATTCTCAGGCCAGAAAGGGACCCACTGTTGCTCTCAGGTCGAAAATGAACCCACGGATGATCTCAAACCAGAAAATGACCCATAGATGCTCTCATACCAGAAATGGACATGCAGATGATTTCTACTGGAAAGGACCCACAAACGTTCTCAGACCAGAAAGGGACCCACAAATACTCTCAGGACAGAAGGGGACCTATAATTGTTCTCACCACCGAAAGGGACCCAACAGATATTCTCAGGCTAGAAAGGGACCCACAAATACTCTCACAACAGAAATGGACCCAAACAGATGTTCTCAGGCTAGAAAGGGACCCACAAATACTCTCACCACAGAAAGGGACCCAAACAGATGTTCTCAGGCCAGAAAAGGACCCATAACTACTCTCACCACAGAAATGGACCCAATAGATGTTCTCAGGCCAGAAAGGGACCCACAGTGGTCCTTAAGCCGGAAAAGAACCCACATATATTCTTACTGGAGGTGGGTTGGTAGAAAAACAAATGTTAGGACTCACTGCTCTAGAGGCATGTAGGAAGTATGGTGTACCTACACGCTTTTTCATTGAATTTCGGCACAATAGAATGATGTGCGGTCATCTTTTCCTTCCCCAGTCACTCGAAGTGCCAGAGTCCCATTTGTACACAGCTGGATGGCTAGTGGTCTTCTGTAAGATTCGAACCGCCATCCTTTGCCATGAGAGGCAACTGCGACAACAAGTTCTCTTCTCAGACGCTCAATAACAGGGAATACCTGAAAATCACATCGGGGCCCGTGATTTGCGGGAGGAGGGGGGTCCATTCGGGGCATTGGTCCGGGGTCCGGAGGTTTTTCACTGTTTTAAACTGGGCCCATATGGTTTTGAGACTCACATGGTTTTGGGGGCCCAGATATTTGGGTGGGGGGGGGGGTCCAGAGGGAGTATTACACATAAGTGGGAGGAAAGAAGGAGGTTTTAGTTCTGGTTTGCAAAATGTCTTTGGAGACCTTGTTTTCTGTTCAAAAGTACATCTGTCGAAGGCCCTGTTTACTATTGAATAATACATCTGTTGGAGACTTTTCTTGTTCAAAAGTACATCTGTCGGAGACATTTTTTGTTCAAAAGTACATCTGTCGGAGACATTTTTTGTTCAAAAGTACATCTGTCGGAGACTCTATTTTTTGTTCAAAAGTACATCTGTCGGAGAACTTACTGGGATTGATGGCGCTTAGCGGCAAATAAAAAAAAAATGTTGCCCCTTGCGAAGAGTGGACTTTGAAAAAAATTCCACCTTATATACAGGAAAAGTGGAATTTCTGTATTCACCTATAAAAAAAAAATGGCCCCCTCCTCAGATTTGTCTCCTGCGGTTGTCTCCACCTGCCTCATGTTAGTTACGCTAGCACTGGACCCAAACTTTCAAAACAAGAAAGGAAAAGAACAAAGAAGATCAAACGCAGTTCTCTCTGTTATAGATGTGACATACAGCGTCACGTTTGACCGAGTCCATCAAACAGTTCCTGAAGCCTTTTTGTGTTTAACCATCCGTGAAAATGTTTTGATGTTGGTTCTCATGAGAATGTGATGGGAAATGAAGGGGCTTTAGGTGGGCTGAGATTTTCGGAAGTGTTCTGTGGATGTTGTTGTGTCTTGGCTGGATCTGATAGGAGAATACTTTTAGCAGCCGATGCTGTGAAGATGTTGCAAGGATTTGAGGGGAGGGGGTACAGAAGCCTGTTTTAAAATCAGGAATTGACACGTTACAAGAACGTGTTCTGTACATGCCATCAGTTTCTGTTTTCTTCTTCTTCTTCTTCTTCTTCTTCTTTCTCTCTTTCTCTTTGCACCTCTCTCTCTCACTCTCTCTCTCTCTCTCTCTCTCTCTCTCTCTCCCTCTCTCTCTCTCTACCTCCCCTGTCTTTTTCGCGTTGTCTCATTACACAGAGATACATATTGAAATAGTCGATGAGTCGAAATGTATTGTTCATTCATAGATGCCCGAACGATCTTGTCTTGTCTCTCCCGGGAACTGCGTGCTGGTGTTCTTTGCAGCCGATGCTGTGAAGTTGCTGAGGAACATCATTACGTAAGATCGATTGCGGGTTATGTCGGCTAATTTTACAGTCTCTGAATGCCGTTTAAAAAAAAAAACGGAGGATGTGGAAAACTTCTTTAGCAGACTCCGCTACCATAGAGACTATGGCGAACCCTGTCACGTTGGCCAGGCTGGGCTTGATACTGGGGGGGGGGGGGGGTAACTAAAGGAGAGTTGGAACAGGGTCTTGTTCAGCTCTGGGTCGCCAACCCTGGCTCCAGCATTTCAGCTATGGGTCGCCAACCCTGGATCCAGCATGTCAGCTATGGGTCGCCAACCCTGGCTCCAGCATGTCAGCTATGAGTCGCCAACCCTGGCTCCAGCATTTCAGCTATGAGTCGCCAACCCTGGATCCAGCATGTCAGCTCTGGGTCGCCAACCCTGGCTCCAGCATGTCAGCTATGGGTCGCCAACCCTGGATCCAGCATGTCAGCTATGGGTCGCCAACCCTGGCGCCAGCATGTCAGCTATGGGTCGCCAACCCTGGCGCCAGCATTTCAGCTATGGTTCTCCAACCCTGACAACAGTATGGTCCCTGGTTGTCAAAACAGACAGCCTCTTCGCCTCCATACCTCACCGATAAACAAGGACAGCCATGCTTCATTTTATTTTGTTGTGCTGCATACTACTAATACTTTTCGGCTGCCTTTCGGTCTGTTCACAAATATTTCTTAATGTCTCTCTCTCGTTTCTTTTCCTATGAAGTTTTCCAGTGATTGTTGTGCCTCCTAACTTCTCATAACTGTAACTGTAAAAAAATGGTCTTTGGGAGCGGTTTCATTCGGGGCCTGCCCATACATGGTGGTCCCTTGACATCAGGATTTATTTCAGTGACTTTAGGGAGATGACCCGAATGTTGTGTTGATTGTGTGTTACCCGTGATCTAGCGTTTAGTTGGGATGTGCAGCCACTGCCCTTGACTTCATATAATGCGTTGAGTCGTATGTTATTATGCTGTGATTTCTGCGTAACACAAGAATTGGTGTTGTTTGTTTTGTTGGTTGGTGTTTGATTTAATCCTGATATTGAAATCTCTCCCGCTGCACGCACACCGTAGCGCGAAACATTCTTTCTTGTTGCTTCCTTTAATTGTCTTTCTGGTAACGCAGTCATGTCGGCGTGCCATATCACTGTTTTGCTGACTGTGTCATTATGACTTTGTTGTTGATACTTCCGTCGTTATTTAGGTGTTGTTTACTGTTTCATTAGTGGAGAAATGCTTGATAAACCCGTATCAAATCACAAAGTAACATACATTCACCTTTCCAATGAAAAAAAAACCACCGTCATTACAGAAGGCATGACAGATTGGTCCACCATTTTAAGCAGAAGACGTCTTCTTATAACACGACCAAAGACATTTGATTGTGCTTTCCCTCGGTATATTGCTAACTACTTTCTGATATTCTGCACATACCTGAGAAGATCCTCGTGTTTTCTTTCCTGATCCACCACCGAATGGATTTCATCCTTGCCGGAATCCACATCCCTGTTGTTTCTGGTTTATGTTTCATGTTTATTTCTCCAAGTAGTCTGACAATTAAAGGCAGAAGGCTGGCTAGTAAAGAGGATTAAAGAGAGAAAACTTAAATATTTTGGACACATTAAACGTCATGATAATTTAGAGAAGACCGTATTGGAAGGATACATAATGGGAAAAAGAAAAAGAGGAAGACCGAAACGAAGATGGCTGCAAGACATCGTTGATGATCTGGAAATGGATGCAGCAGCAGCAGGCCATCATGCTCACAACCGAGAGGCCTACAGGAGAGCTGTTTGGGAGGCAAAGTTCCGCAAGGGACATGCAAAGGAATGAATGAATGAGTCTGACAGTAAAGATCCGGTAAGTGACATGTCAATCAACACCGAACTAACACATAGAGTTTAGCGCGCGCCTTTTTTGTTAGGTTAATTACTTCTTCTCATATACTGTGAATGTAATAGTTTTAATTCTTCACTCCTTTGATATGTTTTTTTCCTCACGTAATTTGTATAGTTGTATAAAATTGAGTGTGTGGGAAGATTGAAAGATGGCGTGATGAATACAGAATATAAGACGGGCCTGCGTGCCCAATTCTTTACCATTTAAAAATAAAGATCATTCATTCATGCATTCATTCATGCATTCATTCATTCATTCTGTACAAAGGAGGAGACCAGAGCACCTATGGATATGTTCAGAGTGCGGTGATGATGTCCTATCAATAGCATTACACTAACATAACTAACATAATAACATAACATTAACATAGCATAAGATAACATAACATAATAACATAACATAACATTAACATAACGTAACTTAACCTAACGCAATGTAAAATAACATAACAATGTAACATAACAACATAGCATAACACAACATACATTACATGTGACGTGAATAAATAGGTAATGTTATAAAATTTAATTTTAAAAAATATAAATCATAACCTCGACAAGAAACAAACTGCCCCTAATCGATCACTAACCAAATAGAGGAGATAAATGTGTGTATAATATATATATATATATATATATATATATATATATATATATATATAAACGCACTACAGATCATAGCCCGTGCATACATACATATATGCAGTAAGAAAAGAGCAAAGAAAACTGAGAATCACTGAAGTGTGGGTATACATACAGAAGAATAATACGAACGCCATGCAGAGACAAGAAAACAAAGAAGTACTAAATCAACTAAAATTGAAAAGACAAAACAATGAACAACATGAGACCCAAGCAAATAAACTATTATCGGTCACACCAAAAGACATAATACATTAATAATGAAAACCATACAAGAGAGACAAAGAGAAGACAAAGGGGGTGTCTACATTGGTGGACAAACATGAAGGGATGGACTGTAACAGAATATGGAATTTTCACGGTTTCTTCCCCTGCAATAATAGTATAAAGGTTACCTCCCTTGTTTTTTTAGCATTTAAACTTTTAGGGATGATCTTCACCTGAGTTTACTTGATGAACCTTGAGTTGCACAACGTTCACATGATTTGGTTGTTTCACAGCAGCACGGGAATTGTCGGGAACGTTTTTGGGGGTTGATTTTTTGTGACAGAAAGGGGTTAGAAGAGCCAGTGTCCAATGTCGTAGGAGAGCAGTCCTCAGTCATTTGTTATGCTCTAGTCAAGGATATAAGTGCAAGTTGGAATCTAACTACGTCTTCGAAGGATTTCGTTACGTTATGGTGGAACCCCGCTGACTATCGTTTCTTTTGCCGATATTACTTGTGTTCTATGTTCTTTCACTAGCAGTGTGAGATGTATGAAGTGACATTTCATCCACCATCAGAAGAATTTCATTATCATCTTTCAACATTATTAAACTCGTTTTGCTTGATTTCATCAAGATATGTTTGTTCTACCAAGAATAGTTCAGCGAGATGTCCAAAATGTGTTTGTTCTACCAAGGATAGTTCAGCGAGATGTCCAAGACGTGTTTGTTCTACCAAGGATAATTTAGAACCAGGACATGGGAAGATTGTATGCAGGAAACTCTAGAGAGCGGAAAAATACAACTTCGTCAACTCATCAGAAGACGTACCCACTCCCCAGAAAAGTGTTTCGGCCCCATTAAACTCCTGACACTCTAAGGAGGGGGGTGTGGGCCCCTCTGGGTCATGACTCCTGCGATATTCTAGTTGGCACTGCACTTTGAAGTGCGTCTTTAGCGATTTAGCTACGGAGGACCAGTGTTGGTTGTGACAAAGGAAATTATTTAAGTTCCCAATGCTCCTTTTCGCGTACTCCACAGCCAGCATGAGACCTTTTCTACTGTTTCTGAAAGGCTTTTCAATGCCCTTGCTCTTGCTTGTTTCTTTATGTCCGTTTGCTTACTTAGGTGTATTGTACAGGAGTTTGTAACGTCCATCATGAATGTTACGTGTTTTTTTTAGCCAAATCATCTCACCATTTTATACGTTCACAGTAAATTTTAGAGGTGGCTCGGGCATTTATAGAGAGTGAGGAGGATAAACTAACAAAGATGGCTTATATATATACAGAAGTGATGAAAGGGAATAGACAAAAGGTTGGCGAGACAACATAGAAGAAGATATATGGGCTCTTGGAATCGACAGTTGGCAAGAAAAGATCAAGAACAAAGAGGAATGAAGGGGTGTCTTGTCTTAGGTAATGAAGCACTAATGGCTTGGATAGCTCCTGAAATCACCAGGTGCTCAAGCAGCAGTAAGTTGTAGAAGCATGCTACAGTACAGGTGGGATGTACTGTGAAAAGAAAGCACAAAGCGAGTTACATGACCATTGCAATTACTCTTCCCGTGGAAGTTAACACAGGATGATGATGGAGCATAGTGGGAAAACATCATCAGCGTCATGTGCCGTGTCTTTTCCCTGAAAGTTGTTCCTCTCACTACCTCGCTGAATGCAATGCCGTCTTAAGCAAGTTGACCAACATCTGGACAATGACATAATCTTATCTTATATCCTTCCCGTGCCGTTAAACGTCACATAGGGATCGTAAAGTAGTTCGCCAATTTTTCCTGTCTTCGGCGAGTCTTTCAATCTCATCAAAGGATTTTATGCCTGTTAACTTGGCCTCTCTTAATAATGTCCTCTTCAGAGTTTCACGCGGTCTGCCCCTTTTTCTTCGGCCTGTTGTGTTCCACCTGATAGCTTGTTTTGGGATTCTCTGATCATTTCTTCTCATCAAGTGACCACCATATGTCCATCTCCTTTTCCTGATCACCCATGAGACTGGTTGTTGTTCAGTCATCTGTCTTATCTCTGCATTGTTCTTGAATTCATTCCACTTGATGCCGAGTATTTTCCTTAGGCATTTGTTTTCAAAAGAGTCTAATTTCTTTTCTATTTCTTTAGTTGTTTTCCAGCTTTCGCATGCATAAATGAGGGTGGATATTACATTTGAATTGAATAGTCTTAACTTGGTTTTTGTGCTTATAACTTTTGAATTCCATATGTTCTCAAGATTCTTGAAGATTGATGCTGCTTTTGCAATTCTGATCCTAACTTCCTTTCTAGTGTCACCATCCTGGTCTATGTAGCTGCCAAGGTATGCAAATTGATTGACTTCTTCAATATCTGTCCCTTCTATGTGTATTTTCCATTTTGATTGATGGGAATTTTCATTATTTTTGTTTTGTCCTTGTTAATTTCAAGTTCTATTTTGCTAGCCAGTGAAGACAGGCTATCTGTTTTTTCTTGCATGGAATTCACATTATTACTGATAAGAGTTATGTCATCAGCAAAATCAAGATCTTCTAGTTGGGTCCCATGTACCCAGTCAATACCTG
>CM019712.1:14942567-14958480 GCA_009760885.1 Achatina immaculata | reverse complement strand
AGTTCAGATATTTACCTTTAAAAAATCTTATCAGATTAAAGTATTCAATTTATCATTACTATACTGAGATAGAGGAGATAAATAGAGATGAATTATGGCATTCTACAGCACAACTATAATGACCCTTAAACAAGTGAGAAGGAAAGAGAGAGAAGGGACAGAGGAGACGATAGGGAAAGAGGGAGAGAGAGGAAACGAAACAACACAATTCTACTCGTAAAATGTTTAAAAAATGTATTATCCAGAGCGATAGAGAGAGAGAGAGGAGAAGAAGAGAGAGAGAGAGAAAGGAGAGAAGAGAGAAGAGGGAAAGAGAACAGAGAGAGGGAAGAGAGAGAAGAGAGAGAGGAGGGAAAGAGAAGAGAGAGAGAAGGGAGAGAAGAATAAGAGAGGGAGAACAGAGAGATGAGAAAGAGAGAGAAGAGGAGAGAGAGAAGAAGAGAGAGAGACAGAAGAGGTAGGAGCTAGAGGGTGAGAAAGAGGAAGAGAGAAGGAGAGCGGCAGAGAGAGAAAAGGAAGAGGGAGAAGGAGGGATAGAGAGAGAAGAGAGGGAGGCAGGGATAGAGAGAGAGAGGGATAGAGAGAGAAGGAAGGAGGGATAGAGAGAGAGAAGGAGGGAGAGTTAGAGAGAGAAAGGGAGTGATAGAGAGAGAGGGAGGATAGAGAGAGAGGAAGAGATGGATAGAGAGAGAGGGAGGGATAGAGAGAGAAGGAGGGAAGAGAAAGAGAGGGAGGGATAGAGAGAGAGGGAGGGATAGAGAGAGAAGGAGGGAGGGAGAGAGAGGTATGATAGAGAGAGGGAGGGATAGAGGGAGGGATAGAGAAAGAGATTGAGAGGGAGGGATAGAGAGAGAGGGAGGGATAGATAGAGAGAGGAAAAGGAAGAGAGAGAGGAAGGGATAGAGAGAGAGGGAGGGATAGAGAGAGAGGGATAGGAAGAGAGGGGGAGAGATAAAGAGAGAAGGAGGGATAGAGAGAGAGAAAGAGAGAGAGAGGGAGGGATAGAGAGAGAGAAAGTGAGTGAGACAGAGAGAGACAGCAATGAACAAATTTTATAGAAAAATGGTAAAGGCCTCTGTAATATTCTGTTTTTCTTTACGTAACATTTATTCTATATTTATTACTTACATTCATACGTCATGTTTCAGAACGAACTAGTTCTTGGAGCACACACGCCATGTTTCAGAAAGAACTAGTTCTTGGAACACAAACGCCATGTTTCAGAAAGAACTAGTTCTTGGAGCACACACGACATGTTTCAGAAAGAACTAGTTCTTGGAGCACACACGACATGTTTCAGAAAGAACTAGTTCTTGGAGCACACACGCCATGTTTCAGAACGAACTAGTTCTTGGAGCACACACGCCATGTTTCAGAACGAACTAGTTCTTGGAGCACACACGCCATGTTTCAGAAAGAACTAGTTCTTGGAGCACACACGCCATGTTTCAGAAAGAACTAGTTCTTGGAGCACACACGCCATGTTTCAGAAAGAACTAGTTCTTGGAGCACACACGCCATGTTTCAGAACGAACTAGTTCTTGGAGCACACACGCCATGTTTCAGAAAGAACTAGTTCTTGGAACACACGCCATGTTTCAGAAAGAACTAGTTCTTGGAGCACACACGACATGTTTCAGAACGAACTAGTTCTTGGAGCACACACGCCATGTTTCAGAACGAACTAGTTCTTGGAGCACACACGCCATGTTTCAGAAAGAACTAGTTCTTGGAGCACGCAAAGATCACCGCCAAATATAATGTGAAATCTGTTACACGCAACATCTTACCCTCACATTCAACAACACATGCAAAGAAGGTTTTGGTTTCCTGTATTCTGTTCTTGATTTCAGAGTTGTGTCTCTCATATGTTTACCAGAGTTCTCAGATATTCTCAGCCTTCTGTCTCAAGCTTGTTCTTTCGTGATAGAAAAGTCATCATCATCATCATCATCATCATCATCATGTGCCGTGCCGACTGGCGTTGACTATTATGCTTCTCCAGAGTACCCGATCCTTCATGCAGGCCGTCAGTTCAGTTGGTGGTAGAAAAGTATAGACACTATTTCCATTTAAGGAATTATTAAACCATTTGTTTGTTTGTTTGTTTGTTTGTTTGTTTGTTTGTTCAGGATTGGTACTGTACCTAGTGGTGTTTGGAACGCAGACATGGAGAACCAATCAAAGAACGGAAAGCAGACTGAGAGGATTTGAAAAAAAAAAGAAAACAAATAAAGAATATACTCGGAAGAAAATTGGAAGAACAAGGAAATAACTAAACGAACAGACATTGAGAACATTACTGAAAGGTTCAAAAGACAAAGATGAAAATGGCTGAGCCACAAACCACAAGTGGGAAAGACACGCCACAACTCTGTACATCCTTGACTCGGACGCGCCAAGGGAGAGCATACCACTGGGAACACGGTGACACACAAAACAGGAAGAACTAAAGGAAGCGAGAAAGACCTGGTTTGAGGTATACCGACTTGCTCGAGACAGGACTGGCTGGAGAATCTTTGTTGATGTCTTATGCTCCACTGGGGGAGTACAAGGAACTGATGATTGGGTCACAGCGCCGACTAGCTTTTTGAAAGAACGCTCTGATCTAATCCGGACTTGCAATTGGGGTTCGGTTCCTCAGTCTTCATAGCGGACCAGTTTCTCTACAATCGCAATGGGAGGTAACTTCACCCAGAGATTAAAAAACAACTATTTATTGATTTATCTTCCTTGAATTGGGAGAACGTTCTTAAAAGCCTCTGCTGTCAATAATCTGAAACACGAACATGGGATCTGACTGGCAGTGGATTACTGTAGTTATGGTTAAGATCTTGATGGAATGATAAAAGAAAATCTTCTCTCCAGACACCGCTAGCTCGTTATCCAGGCTAGGGCTGTTACTAGCGCACAAATAGAAAGGTAAGAACCGAGACGCCTTTTGCAGGTCTAAGGGAAGTAACCTAAATAAAGCTTCGGGAGAAATGAAGTTTGGTTTATGTCCCCCTGAAAGTAAGTGTTTACCTTTTCATGGGATTTTTCCGTGTTGATTGAGAACTCATTGTATTATTTGTGTATGACATTATGTTTTCCGGTAGATTCCCCTGTATACCATATTCCTCTAATACAATAGAATAAAATAACCACATGAGAAATGAGATGTCTTAGGAAAGCAGCAGCCATAACCAGGTTTGACAAGCTAAGAAATGACACCATAAGACAGATGGTAGTAACTACACCACGACTGCGACACTTGGAGAAGGAAAGAATCAAGTGATTCGGTCACTTAATGAGAATGGCACACTCACAGCCAGCCACGAGAGTTTTCAGTCAAGAAACTGCAGGACACAGATCAAGAGGAAGATCCAGAAAGAGATGGATAGATGGTATGAGAGAAACACTAGCTAATTATTGCGTCATTGAGGCCATCCTTCTCTCGACACTTCACGGTAAAGTAAAGTAAGTAAACTATAAGAGAAATGGTAAAGTAAAGAAAGTAAGTTGTAAAATAAAGTAAGTAAAGGAAGTAACCTGTAAGACGAATCATAAAGTAAGTAAAGTAAGTTGTAAGAGGAATGATAAAGTAAATAAAGTAAGTAACCTGTAAGAGGAATGATAAAGTAAGTAACCTGTAAGACGAATCATAAAGTAAGTAAAGTAAGTTGTAAGAGGAATGATAAAGTAAGTAAAATAAGTAACCTATAAGAGGAATGATAAAGTAAGTAAAGTAAGTAACCTGTAGAGGAATCATAAAGTAAGTAAAGTAAGTAAGCTGTAAGAGGAAACATAAAGCTAGTAAAGTAAGTAAGGCTGACAATTTCTGGACAGTTCTAATCGTGCTACTTAAGTTGAAGTGAATAATTTTGATTAAGATTCAGGCGGCACGAGATGTAGAAGATAATGCCAATGAAGTAACATTAGTTGTAACAGACTATGAGAAGTAGCACTAGTTGTAACAGACTATGAGAAGTAGCACTAGTTGTAACACACTATGAGAAGTAGCACTAGTTGTAACAGACTATGAGAAGTAGCACTAGTTGTAACAGACTATGAGACGCAGCACTAGTTGTAACAGACTAAGAGAAGTAGCACTAGTTGTAACAGACTATGAGACGTAGCACTAGTTGTAACACACTATGAGAAGTAGCACTAGTTGTAACAGACTATGAGACGCAGCACTAGTTGTAACAGACTAAGAGAAGTAGCACTAGTTGTAACAGACTATGAGACGTAGCACTAGTTGTAACAGACTATGAGACGCAGCACTAGTTGTAACATACTAAGAGAAGTAGCACTAGTTGTAACAGACTATGAGACGTAGCACTAGTTGTAACACACTATGAGAAGTAGAACTAGTTGTAACAGACTATGAGACGTAGCACTAGTTGTAACACACTAAGAGAAGTAGCACTAGCTGTAACAGACTATGTCAGTCAGTCATTTGCATGTCCCGTGTGGAACTTTCCCTCCCTAACAGCACTCCTGTAGGCCTCTCAGTTGTAAGCAAGATGTCCTGCTGCTGATGCATCCATTCGCAGATTATTAACGATGTCTTGCAGCCATTTTCTCCTTGCTCTTCCCCTCTTTCCTTTTCCCATTATGTACCCATCCAAGACTGTTTTCTCTAAAATGTTCTCTATTTTATCCTCTTTACTAGCCACCCTTCTTCAATATTAAGTTCTTGTAGTATGGATATATTAGTTCTTTTTTGTGCCCATGATACTTGAAGATCTCTTCTGTAGCCTTTTATATTCAAAGGCATTTATGTGTTTCTCAGCTGTTTTGTTAAGTGTCCAGGTCTCACTGGCATATAGTGCGATGGGAAAGATGCATGCTCTTAAAAATCTTATTTTTATAGTTCTGTCTGTTCCTCTCCACAGATTCTTTAGTTGTTTTACTTTCTGAAGAGCGATAAATGCCCTCTTTTTAATTTCCCTCCATTATTATTTAGTGCTGATCCAAGATATTCAAAACTCTCTACCTCTTCCAATTATTCCTCATTGGTACATATTTATGTATCAGGATTATTTTAGTGATATTAACAGATATTTCTTAATATCGTACAGATATTGACAAATATCTGTTAATATCAATAAAATAATCTTATAGATATTAACAGACTATGAGTAACTTCCACACGACATGACATTCCCGACTTTTGGCCGATTGTATAATGATGCACATGAAATACGTACATGATTGACAGCACTAAGAGGAAACGTAACTCTCAAATATATTTCGTGGCTGCAGATCGTCTGCTGCCTCAGTTTTGTGACTGCAATAAAGAAGTAATGTTTTGCTCGTTGCCCATACAGTGTGTGCTTGGTGCAGTTACGGGATGACTGCAGTGTTATGTTAATATAAGGATGTCAGGCTGTCACATATCATTCATGGCCCTCCTGAGTGTGGGCTCGGCTGGTGCATACATGCATGTTGTCTTTATGCACGGAATACTGGCAGGCCCAAAGGAGTTTAACTTCTTCAGTGATCTGGTGCAAGAGTATCACCCAGGTACACCCACAACATTGGTTAGCCTTTTCAGCCATACAGCAAGTATTACCAATATGTGGACACAAGTTGGTAACATTTCAGATCTGCTTATGCCAGTACTGACAAACAGATCTTCAGATGGAACTATATTGGTCTGCTTCTCACAAGGTGGTCTCATTTGTAGAGCTTTGCTGGCAACTGTTAAACACAATGTGCATACTTTCATCAGTCTTAGTTCTCCATTGGCTGGACAGTATGGAGATTCTGAATACCTCAGACTATTTTTTCCAAAATACATCAAGAAAAATATTTATAAGTTGTTCTATTCAGAAAGCGGGCAGAAGTTTTCGATAGGCAATTATTGGAATGATCCACACGAGCAAGACCTGTTTAAACAGTTTTCAACATTCCTTGCTGTTCTTAACAACCAGTCTACATTCGCCAACCCAAGAAGCCACGAATTCCGAAATAATTTCCTGAGACTGAAGAACTTGGTGCTTGTAGGTGGCCCTGATGATGGAGTTATCACCCCCTGGCAGTCTAGTCAGTTTGGTATGTACAACTCTTCAGAGGCTGTGATACCAATGGAGGCTCAGGAGTGGTACCAAAATGATGCATTTGGACTTAGGACAATGAATTCTCAAGGGAGCATCTATAAACATACTATTTCTGGAATCCAACACACGAAATGGCATTCGAAGCAACAGATATTTGATGTCTGCATCAAACCTTGGTTGACATAGGACCCGTATGGCACTTTTGGTTGCTGTATTTTGGTTGAAATTTTGTTGGTGTGTGAACTGAAAGCCATATTGGGGAAAGCTTGTATAGAATGATTGGAGGATTTTAAATTCCCCAAGAGTTATTGTAAGTTGTAATGCAGATGTTGATGAGTGTAATTTTCTGATAACTGAAAAATATATTGTCATATAAGCTGACATTTGACATTTCACTTTACACAGCTATAATATTTGCTGAAATGAAGCAGTAAATGCACCTCAAATACCTTCCACCCTCCTCCAGTATAATTACAGTCAGACAAGACAATCATAGATAACAAAAAAAATTTATTTTAATTACTATATTTCCTCCCCTGGGAACAACTGTGTTAAGAGCACACTTATCTTAAACACAGTGTTTGTGAGACAGGGAACATAGATCTGTTTGCTTAAAAACTCTGACCTACCTCTGTAGCCCAGAAACTTGTAGCAATCAACACTAATTGTAATTGTAATTGTTATTTTTGCAAAATGTAATGTCAGGTTGGTGGATGGATGGGGACATGGAGATCTCTGGCGGGGATGAGGGAAGTCTGGTGTGAAACCAATGAATCCAGGACGTGACAAGCCTATGGGTCTTTACAACAATGGCTATCAGAATGATGTGAACAAAACAGAGCCAGTAGACTATAGGTGGCGGGGAATGGATATCGTTGAAGCACTCATCAGATTCCTCATCTCAGAGTCAGAGTGTCTTTGTGGAACTGTCTCAAACCATCTGACATGGAGAAGGGGTTTAAGTACAGCCACCAGAGGCTGGAAAACAAAGTTTTGGCCAGGCCAGCCACACTGTCTTCATGGCAGTCGGAGCAAGACCACAGTCTGCCCTAGCAAGGAAAGGTGCTAAAGTCGGAGTTACCCAGCCAAAAGGCGCATCGCAAAAATCAGGGTAACACGCATTATCGCTAATGAAATGTCTATATCTACAGTTTTCAACATGGTGCTCGCCCTGTGAAGACTAACCAGGCAGGTGCAGTGCCGGGCCCCCTGCCTCGAAAGGGTCCACCCAATGCTACTGGAGGTCCTCTCAGTTCGTCTTGTGGAGTCAGGAGACATGAGAGTAGAGCTACTGGCCAAAAAATACAACAGAAGAAAACAGCCAAAAAGCAAGAACTAAATAATGCAGTGGAATGCTGAGGGTGTCAGCAGTGTTAGAGATGGCTATAGCAAAAAGGTTGAACTAGAGAACATACTTTTTGCAGAGCAGGTAAGTATATGCTGCATACAGGAGACACACCTAACCAAAGATGCCGCCTTTAAAATCAGAGGCTACCAGTGTTTTAGATCAGACCGACAGGACAGAAGAAAAGGAGGAGTACTCACACTTGTTAAGAATAACATCAGCGCATGTCAGGTGGGAGTGTACATGGAAGGAGCCGAATACCAGATGATCCATCTAAAAAGTAGTAATACAGATTTCCACCTCCTTAACTATTACTGTCCTAATGACCGCCCACTTGCTTTAGGAACAATCCCACACAAAGAGAGACTGATGGTCTGTGGTGATTTTAACAGTCATTCCCAGAGCTGGGGCTATGACCACATAGACAAGAGAGGAGAGGAAGTTGAGAGCTGGCAGGATGATAATGGACTTCTCCTGATCAACCAGCCAATGGATGCCCCAACATTTTACTCAAGGGCTTGGCATACAAAATCAACACCAGATCTGGCATTCCACTCTCCAGATCTGAAGTGGAACATTACACGTGAAGTTGGAAAACAACTTGGAGGTAGCGACCATCGACCAGTCTTCCTGACAATAGAAAATGAACTCCTTAACACCAGTAACCCTCTCCCCAGATGGAACTATAAAAAAGCAAACTGGACAATGTACAGACATCGTACAGGTATCCTGGTGGGACAGCTGTCCATAGAAGGTAAGGATATTAACAGCATAGTGAAGGAATTCAATGCTTGTATCCTTCAGGCCGCTCGTGAAACCATTCCCAGAGGAGCTCGCAGGGACTACAAACCATACTGGTCTAGTGAGCTGGGAAAACTCCATGATGACGTGGAAGCAGCTCGAAAGCAAGCAGAAAATGGACCATGCCAAGAACACCACAATAATTACCAACATTCTAAGGCCAAATTTCAGAGAGCAAAGCTGCAAGCCAGACGGGAAAGTTGGAGAGAGAAAACAGAGTCCCTAAACTTTGAAAAGGATGGAAGGAAACTGTGGAAACTAATCAAACAGTTAAATGATGAGAGTACTGGAAGAAGTACAAAGATTACACTAATAGAGGATGGGAAAACTCTTACAGGTAAGCAGGTAGCAGATCACTTTGCTCGCATGTTTGCACAGGACTGCAACATTGATATCCATCCAGAGAAGGAGCGTACAGTGCGCATCGAGCCACAGAAAGAGGAGGAACAAGTCAGAAAAGTGGAGGTCATGGATGCACCAATCACACGCAGTGAGTTAGACCTAGCAGTTAGTAAACTGAAACCAAGGAAATCACCAGGACCAGATGGAGTGTCCAATGAAATGATCAAGAACCTGGGAATGGCAGCAATGGGAAAGCTGTTGGATATTTTCAATATGTGCTGGAGCACAGGTAAGTTACCTCAAATCTGGAGGAAGCAAGCATGGTACCACTGCTAAAACCAGGGAAAAACAGTGATACTGCCTCCAGCTACAGGCCAATCAGTCTCACTAGCTGCCTATGCAAAACGATGGAACGCATCATTGACCTGAGGCTAAAATGGTACCTAGAAAGTGAAAACCTTCTCGTTCCACAACAAGCAGGATTTAGGCAGTACTACAGTACGGAAGATCAAGTGACCTATCTCTCTCAAGAGATTGAGGATGCATTCCAAGAGAAAAACCTTGTACTAGCAGCGTGGATAGACCTGAAGAAAGCCTTTGATAAAGTATGGAAAAAAGGTCTGTTGTGGAAACTAAGAAACTGCAATGTGAATGGAAGACTGTACAACTGGATAAAGTCCTATTTACACAATAGAAGAGCTAGAGTAGTAATGGATGGACACAAAAGCCAGAAAGTACTTCTGCGACACGGTGTACCACAAGGAGGAGTCCTTTCGCCTACACTATTCCTTGTATTCATTAATGACCTGGTCAAGGAACTTCCCTATGGAATCAAAGCAGCACTGTATGCAGATGATCTGGTCATGTGGTGTACAGATGAATATGCGACAGTTGCTACACAGAGACTCCAAAGAGCAGCAGACATCTTGACATCATGGACAAACAAATGGTGTGTAAGTATCAACACAGAGAAATCAAGTACCACTCTGTTCACCCTCTCATCTAAACAGAAAGCAGGTAAGATCTTTGTAAATGAAATACCCTTAAGGATGGACAACCAACCCACTTACTTAGGAGTGACTCTTGACTCAAAACTGACTTGGAAGCAACACATCAACAGTGCAGAAGCAAAAACCAGAAGAAACTAGCCATATTAAGAAAATTGAGTGGGACTACATGGGGAGCTAGTGAAAGAATCCTCAAGAACGTATATCAGCAAAGTATTCTACCACATTTAGAATATGGCTCAACATCTTGGTGCACAGCATCAAACACTACGCTGCATAATCTAGACAAAGTTCAAAATCAGTCACTACGGATTATCACAGGTGCCATGAGGTCCACACCAATAGTAGAAATGCAGAAAATAGTTGGTGTTCAAGCGCTAAAGGAACGTAGAGACACAAAGGTCATGACCATGGGAGAAAAATTCCTTAGCTCTGTAAGCCATCCCCTGAAGGAGAGATTCAATAACTTGGCATTAGGACGGCTTAAAAGAAGCAGCTTCATTCATCAGGCCAAGCGTATGCGTAAGCTGATACCTGACCTTCCAACTGGAGGCTCTTCAGTGCAACAAACTACCAGACCTTAAGGATGCCTTGTCAAAAATTGGCTTACAACATGGAGTCACTTTGCAATGGATTCCCTCCCACTGTGGGATACCAGGCAATGAGAAAGCTGACCATCTGGCAAAAGAGGGCACTGAAATGGAGCAACCAGACATACCAGTCACCTATAATCAGAAGAAAAGCATGATAAAAACCTACAGGAAGCCACAAAAACCACCACATGATGACTATCACATGCTAAACAGAAAGGAATCACCATCTTCCGTCTCCGAACAGGACACAGCCGACTCCGAAGTCATATGTATACAAGTTTAAGGTTGGTACTACTAATCTATGTACATGTGCCCAGGTGCCCCAAACCGTGGAACATATCCTCCAGAACTGCATCTACGAGACACTGAGAAATAATTACTGGCCCAGTGAAACCACTAAAGAAGATAAGCTCTATGGTTCCATACATGAATTACAAAAAACAATGAAATTTATCCAAGACAGGACTGCAGATATAGACAGACAGTGCGAACGAAGAAGAAGAAGAAGAAGACAGCACTAAAAGTCAGACACTCACAACGCTCTGTATGATAAACAACGATAGAACAGACCCACCAAGAGATTTAACGACCCGCAGGCTCTGATAAATTCCCTGATGAAGTTCAGTCTCAAGCAAACAATGATTAATGATGTGCTCATGATGATGATGATGATGTACTCTACATAAACGCGAAGATAAAATGGGCAGTGTGGCTTCTCAAACTGTAGATAACGACTTAAAGAACAACATTAATCCCGACGGCATAAAGCTACAAGTACTTAACGCGAACACAAGGACTTGAATAACTATCACACTTCACAAACTCTGAAATCTTCCTACACTTATACAACATTAACACTTCACAACAGAACAAATCAAATCATTCTATAACATCTCTAACTTACACATGTCAGATCACTACGACAGAATCTTACATCTTACATCCTTCCCGTGCCGTTAAACGTCACACAGGGCTCGCATAGTTGTTTGCCAAGTTTTCCTGTTCTCCGCGAGTCTCTCAACTTCATCAAGGGATATTATTCCCACTAAATTGGCCTCTCTTAATAATGTCTTCTTTAGAGTTTCACGTGGTCGGCCTCTTTTTCTTCGGCCTGTTCTGCTGCACTTGATAGCTTGTTTTGGTATTCTCTGATTGTTTCTTCTCATCACATGGCCTACATATGTCCATATTCTTTTTCTAATAAAACATGAGGCAAGTTGTTGCTTGCTCATCTGTCTTATCTCTGCATTATTCTTGAATTGGTTCCATTTGATGACGAGTATTTTCCTTAGGCATTTATTTTCAAAAGAGTCTAATTTCTTGTTTATTTGTTAGTTGATTTCCAGCTTTCGCATGCATAAATGAGGGTGGATATTACATTTGAATTGAATAGTCTTAACTTGGTTTTTGTGCTTATAACTTTTCAATTCCATATGTTCTCAGATTTTTTAAGGACAATGCTGCTTTTAGAATTCTAATTCTAACTTCCTTCCTGGTGTCACCATTCTGGTCTATGTAGCTGCCAAGGTATGCAAATCTTTGTCTACATCTTCTCTAACATTCCTCATACCTTGGTTTACTTCATCAACAACGGTTCCTTCTACGTATATTTTTCCTTCTTGGTTAATGAGAATACACAATCTTTATCAAAATTCTTCTCTTCAAATTGCCCTTCCCATCATTATAACTTTAGAGAAGTCCTTTACCACCACACACAAAAACCCTTTAAAAGGTAAATCCTTTCAGGGGCATATAATCAAACTTAATTTTTCTCGAAGCTTTACTTAAGTTACGTCCCTTAGAACAGCAAAATACTGTTACCCTGACATGGTCGTGACCTGCTGTCGTTGGCTTTGACCCCTTCGGGGCAGTCATATTGGCTAACGAATGTTGGCAGGCATGCAGAAAAATAAGATGATTTTCTTGCATTTTATCAGTTTTAAAGTAAGTAATGTCACACATACCCAGTGTGATAGTGTCCTAGGGCCTAGTTAGATGCTAGACTTGCCTAGGGTATGCTATAGCGCCATTAAGGCACCAGTTTCTCATGATCGTCGCTCTCCTTCTACTTTTTCGTACGGGCACACACCAGGGCAGCAACTGACCAGCAGAATGTCTTCCTAGACAGATTTATTCATAAAGAAGTAATTGCACATCTGCTGTGCTGACGATGTTGTTCTTGTTGTTGCTTCCCTGATTCGACAGCTTGTAAACCAAACAGGCAACCCTGTCACTGTATGATAAACAACGATAGAACAGACCCACCAAGAGATTTAACGACCCGCAGGCTCTGATAAATTCCCTGATGAAGTTCAGTCTCAAGCAAACAATGATTAATGATGTGCTCATGATGATGATGATGATGTACTCTACATAAACGCGAAGATAAAATGGGCAGTGTGGCTTCTCAACTGTAGATAACGACTTAAAGAACAACATTAATCCCGACGGCATAAAGCTACAAGTACTTAACGCGAACACAAGGACTTGAATAACTATCACACTTCACAAACTCTGAAATCTTCCTACACTTATACAACATTAACACTTCACAACAGAACAAATCAAATCATTCTATAACATCTCTAACTTACACATGTCAGATCACTACGACAGAATCTTACATCTTACATCCTTCCCGTGCCGTTAAACGTCACACAGGGCTCGCATAGTTGTTTGCCAAGTTTTCCTGTTCTCCGCGAGTCTCTCAACTTCATCAAGGGATATTATTCCCACTAAATTGGCCTCTCTTAATAATGTCTTCTTTAGAGTTTCACGTGGTCGGCCTCTTTTTCTTCGGCCTGTTCTGCTGCACTTGATAGCTTGTTTTGGTATTCTCTGATTGTTTCTTCTCATCACATGGCCTACATATGTCCATATTCTTTTTCTAATAAAACATGAGGCAAGTTGTTGCTTGCTCATCTGTCTTATCTCTGCATTATTCTTGAATTGGTTCCATTTGATGACGAGTATTTTCCTTAGGCATTTATTTTCAAAAGAGTCTAATTTCTTGTTTATTTGTTAGTTGATTTCCAGCTTTCGCATGCATAAATGAGGGTGGATATTACATTTGAATTGAATAGTCTTAACTTGGTTTTTTGTGCTTATAACTTTTCAATTCCATATGTTCTCAGATTTTTTAAGGACAATGCTGCTTTTAGAATTCTAATTCTAACTTCCTTCCTGGTGTCACCATTCTGGTCTATGTAGCTGCCAAGGTATGCAAATCTTTGTCTACATCTTCTCTAACATTCCTCATACCTTGGTTTACTTCATCAACAACGGTTCCTTCTACGTATATTTTTCCTTCTTGGTTAATGAGAATACACAATCTTTATCAAAATTCTTCTCTTCAAATTGCCCTTCCCATCATTATAACTTTAGAGAAGTCCTTTACCACCACACACAAAAACCCTTTAAAAGGTAAATCCTTTCAGGGGCATATAATCAAACTTAATTTTTCTCGAAGCTTTACTTAAGTTACGTCCCTTAGAACAGCAAAATACTGTTACCCTGACATGGTCGTGACCTGCTGTCGTTGGCTTTGACCCCTTCGGGGCAGTCATATGGCTAACGAATGTTGGCAGGCATGCAGAAAAATAAGATGATTTTCTTGCATTTTATCAGTTTTAAAGTAAGTAATGTCACACATACCCAGTGTGATAGTGTCCTAGGGCCTAGTTAGATGCTAGACTTGCCTAGGGTATGCTATAGCGCCATTAAGGCACCAGTTTCTCATGATCGTCGCTCTCCTTCTACTTTTTCGTACGGGCACACACCAGGGCAGCAACTGACCAGCAGAATGTCTTCCTAGACAGATTTATTCATAAAGAAGTAATTGCACATCTGCTGTGCTGACGATGTTGTTCTTGTTGTTGCTTCCCTGATTCGACAGCTTGTAAACCAAACAGGCAACCCTGTCACTGTAGTATTCACTGAGTGACACAACAAAAGTACCCAGTCACGCTACTATTGCAACAAAAATACCCAGACTCGCTGTTACTACAACAACAATACCCAGACTCGCTGTTACTACAACAACAATACCCAGACTCTCTGTTACTACAACAAAAATACCCATACTCGCTGTTACTACAACAACAATACCCAGACTCTCTGTTACTACAACAACAATACCCAGACTCGCTGTTACTACAACAACAATACCCAGACTCGCTGTTACTACAACAACAATACTCAGATTCGCTGTTACTACAACAACAATACCCAGACTCGCTGTTACTACAACAACAATACCCAGACTCGCTGTTACTACAACAACAATACCCAGACTCGCTGTTACTACAACAAAAATATCCAGACTCGCTGTTACTACAGCAACAATACACAGACTCGCTACTACTACAACAAAAATACCCAGACTCGCTACTACTGCTACAACAATACACAGACTTTCTACTACTACAACAAAAATACACAGACTCGCTACTACTGCTACAACAATACACAGACTTTCTACTACTACAACAACAATACACAGACTTTCTACTACTACATCAACAATACGCGGACTCGCTACTACTGCTACAACAATACACAGACTTTCTACTACTACAACAACAATACCCAGACTCGCTACTACTGCTACAACAATACACAGACTCGCTACTACTGCTACAACAATACCCAGACTCGCTACTACTGCTACAACAATACACAGACTTTCTACTACTACAACAACAATACACAGACTCGCTACTACTACAACAACAATACACAGACTCGCTACTACTGCTACAGCAATACACAGACTCGCTACTACTACAACAGCAATACACAGACTCGCTACTACTACAACAGCAATACACAGACTCGCTACTACTACAACAACAATACACAGACTCGCTACTACTACAGCAATACACAGACTAGCTACTACTACAGCAGCAATACCCAGACTCGCTACTACTACAACAGCAATACACAGACTCGCTACTACTACAATAGCAACAGCAATACCCAGACTCGCTACTAATACAACGAAATCACCAGTGTCAGAAATGAAAACTTCAACTAGACTTCCAATCTCACAACAGAACTAACAGCAGACAAATTCCAACCACTCCAAATAACTCCAGCTAGGAAGTACACATAAGACTACATTTATTGAATGAAAAAAATGAGTGTTGAAATTGATGGAAAATGAAATGAAACCGCGAGGCTTGACAAGAATGCAAACATAAGATTCCCGGTGTGGTTACGCTATCGAGAAGAAGCCACAAGCAACAATAATCAAAAGTTTTACATACTTACAAGATTGTCGAAAACTTCACACAAAGTAACGAATTCCAAAATATCACAACAAACTAATTCCCAAATAAGGACATATCAACTGACTGCTCAAAAACAGAACGATCATTACAAACTGTACTCTACATTTTCACAACTTCTGCTAAGACTAGCTACAGTTCCAAACTCAGGCTCAAGGGAAAACATTTCACAAGCCTCTCTAACAAGTCTAACTCATACTGAAGTCTACATTTCAACTGAAACCTCAGAAGAAGACCTAGGAACAGATCCCCTGGTCAACCTTTCTGACTCTTAAATCTTCCCTAAAAATCTCCTCAAACGACCAGAATATTCCATCATGAAAAACATATTTTTATGACCCTTTAGTTTTCACTAAAACAAGATCTTCATAAAAAGTGCCCTCTTTTACCCAAAGGTTGTCTGTGGTGACCATAAACAGTCTTCTCAAACTCCAGTAACCCGTGACAAATCCAACTTTTCTCAGTCAAAACATGGCCTGAGTGTTCT
>CM019712.1:14935067-14937567 GCA_009760885.1 Achatina immaculata | reverse complement strand
TTGGCCCGCAGAAAAAAAACAGATTGTGCTGATATAAAGCAAAGGATATTGCAAGCAGCTGTGTCTCGTGAAAACATCTTCCATGGAGAAAAGATATGTAAGGGAAATAAACAATAAAATCTTTGGTGTCAATATTTTCTTTGAGTAGTCTCCATTGAACACAATCATTGGTATATTACAGACAGCACTGGTAACTATATCAAAGCTGTTCCTTAATAGTGCTGTCCATAGGATGTCCCTGCTGTCCAGATTGCAGTTTTCTATCCAGACAGCAGTTATTTATTCAGACAGTAGTTTTCTATTCAGACAGCAGCTATTTATTCAGATAGTAGTTTTCTATCCAGACAGCAGCTATTTATTCAGATAGTAGTTTTCTATCCAGGCAGTAGCTATTTATTCAGACAGTAGTTTTCTATCCAGGCAACAATTTCTCGTATTCAGACAAGGAAAATTCTTTTACACTAGTAAAGTTGATGTATATAACTTGAACTCATCCATCTTTCCATTCATCCATTCATGTACTCATCCATTCATTCATGCATTAATTCATCGTCTATTCATTCATAAATCAGTAAATACAATCAATTCCATAGTGTTACAGCACTCACTTTACCATCCATCCATCCATCCATCCATCCATCCATCCCGTTATACATTATCTATCTATTTATCTATCCTTTATTCGTCAATCTAGTATCCATTTATGTATACATGCATCCATACGTCCATTCATCCTTCATTCATGCATCCATCCATCAATCCATGCATCCATCTCTCGTGCACTCATCCATCCATCAATCCATGCATCCATCGATCCCGTATACATTCTTCCGTCCGTTAATCCACGCATCTATCATCCATTCAAAATTCATCCATACACGTATCCGCGCGTCTATCCAACTCTCATCCATTTATCTATTCAATCATCCATTAATGCATCCATGCATCATCCATTAATCCATACAGCCATCAATCCATGTATCCGTCAATCCATCCATCCATGCCGATCCATCCATCCATCCATCCATCCATCTCCTTAAGCCTTGGACAGCAGATCTGACCCTTCACAACATACCAACTCACAAGAAAAAAACAAATCCACTCCATCCACCACCCAGGTTATCTTCAGCCCCTTCTACGTGCTGTCCATCTTGGCTTCTACCCAATCATCGCTGCTTTCCTCTTTCAGTCTCATGTCCATCTGATGGATATTACAACAAAGCTGGCCATGTTCTACGCCAGACCCCAAGAACAATCTATTCTCATGGGCACATCCATCATTTTGACTCTAAAAAATGATGATGATGAAATAAAAACTACAGTTAAGCTCTCACATTACCCGCTCCGGGAGATATCATATTTTATATATTGGATCATCTGTCGAACACGGATCTGGATAAATGCCATGGCTTCATGCAGAGGTCATGGTTGACGTGTAAGGAAGGATGAACGAATCTTTATCCTGGACAACATGAACGAACCGACTCCCCCTGTCACGTGATATTGACGAATGAACATTTTCCTGAAAATGTCTACTTTTCGTGTCATGTCATGAACAAACAGCTTAATCAGTTGATCACGTTAACAGATTAAAACATTTATACGGGACATCTTGAATAAACAAAAGCTTCTGGGGACGGCCCAATGACATGCGAGATTCTAGTTTCCTGATGTTAATTATATGTTCTTACCAAGCGAAGACGTTGTGAGACTTGGCAGACCCTGTCCCACCTCTCCATTGGTACCCATGGTAGAATGAAAGATGGAGTGATGAAGGGCAGAATACACAGACTCGCTACTACTACAACAGCAATACACAGACTCGCTACTACTACAACAGCAATACCCAGACTCGCTACTACTACAACAGCAATACCCAGACTCGCTACTACTACAACAGCAATACCCAGACTCGCTACTACTACAACAGCAATACAAAGACTCGCTACTACTACAACAGCAATACCCAGACTCGCTACTACTACAACAGCAATACCCAGACTCGCTACTACTACAACAGCAATACCCAGACTCGCTACTACTACAACAGCAATACACAGACTCGCTACTACTACAACAGCAATACACAGACTCGCTACTACTACAACAGCAATACCCAGACTCGCTACTACTACAACAGCAATACCCAGACTCGCTACTACTACAGCAGCAGTACCCAGACTCGCTACTACTACAGCAGCTATACCCAGACTAGCTACTACTACAGCAGCTATACCCAGACTCGCTACTACTACAACAGCAATACACAGACTCGCTACTACTACAACAGCAATACACAGACTCGCTACTACTACAACAGCAATACACAGACTCGCTACTACTACAGCAATACCCAGACTCGCTACTACTACAACAGCAATACACAGACTCGCTACTACTACAACAGCAATACACAGACTCGCTACTACTACAACAGCAATACACAGACTCGCTACTACTACAGCAGCTATACCCAGACTCGCTACTACTACAGCAGCTA
>CM019712.1:14857291-14929967 GCA_009760885.1 Achatina immaculata | reverse complement strand
AAACTTAACTTTGTTCAAAATGACTCTATATTTCTAGCTAGGAGAATTTAAGGTACTGGTAGGAAATGTGAACTGTCTGGCCGAAAATGCATAGTAAAGAAGCAACATTTGATGGGAACTATTAGCAAACACACTCTTCAATGCACCCTATACATTCGGCGGACCATATATAGGGCTGTCACGAATGCAATGACGCCGAGTGTGAATTCAGACTTGTGAAATTGTATTGAAACAAGAGACATTGTTCTTTTTACAATGTAAAGTCTTCATTTAATTATAACTTAAAATGCGTCATTTAAACTTGACACGTCTTTTTATTATATGAATGACGTTATCGCTGCATAACACTGTATTTCGCCAGTCAATTTTCAGGTAAAAACTGATTTAAAACATGCTGATGAATTTCAATTTATTTGAAAGAAACAGTTGACGAGATATTGTAATAAATTAAAGAATGAGAACTCTATGAACAAAAACTGGCTATTACAATGTTTAAAGACTTCCATCACATGATTAGTTTATACAGATAATTATAAATAAGACAAGGCTGCTGATACTAATATGACACGCTTACCTTGAAAGAGGAGTTGCTCCATAAAAGATTCTCAGTATTGATAGTGAGCGCGTGCCACCGTCCGGATAATGATCTCTGCAGTCTATGTTGTGGTTGGTCAGTTGTTCTCCTCTTGTACAGGCCAAGGAAGAATTGAATATTGAACCTTCAGCAGGTACTGTAGTTCCGGAAGTAGTGGATGTAGTCTGAGATGGAGTTGTGGGACTGCTTGTTACAGTACTTGTAGTAGTTGTGAGTGATGTTGTAGTAGTTTGAATAGGACATTGCTGCTGCGTGTGATTGTCAAGCTGGTCTGCCCCTGCACCGCACCTCAGTGTCACATTTGATGCTTTATTTGAAGCTTGAACACGAATATAAATTTTACCTTTCTGTTGACCAGTTACCTGTAAACTGAAGGTGGCTATGTTGGAGTGTGTGGTAAAGAGTGTCTGGTTATAGGAAACTTCATCTGTGCACGTGACGTTAGCCGTTAACTGAGGATTCAGGAAATCAGTAAAGGCAATTGTTTCTGCGCACTGAGAACTGTTGACTCGTTGTGTCAAGAGTACATTGATTGCAACAAACGCCAGACTAGAACCACAATCAGTACTAAGCACACACTTACACTGAGTGTTAGCCACAGAATTTCCTAGCATGAAAGTGTTGCTGTCCAGGTAGATGTCACCTGTCTGTTGATTGGTTACATCGTTGCAGATTTCAGCTGTGACCTGTCTAGGTAAACACTGGTACTCAACAAAAGAAAACGACGTCAGAGAGGGGTAGACACTGGGGTCGCAGTTTCCTAAATTGGAATTGACCCTTGTCCCAGCAGTGCTACAGAAAGATGTCCCAGAACAATACTTGGCAATGTCCTGTAGCATGGCATTGTTCTGGAAAACGCAATCCACTTTATTTGGATCTCGTACACAGCAATTTTCATATGGAGCAGTTCTGCTACATCCACTGTTGGCAAGAGAAATAACGCAAACAAAATAATAGTTATACTGTAGGTTTGAAAGCAAACATGTTTTAATAATTCTTTTTTTTTAAAATTCGAATCTTATTTTCTGTGAATGTAGCATTTTTGTGAAAGGCAGAAAATTGTATCCATATATGTGTAGTTCCAGAGCTGTACTGCAGAGTATAGAAGGGTTTTCTTGCACAGATCAATCCTGGGTTTAGGAAGAAGACAGTTTTGTTTTTGAATCGCTGGCTATGTTTAGTATTATACGTAAACAGTGAGCAAAAGCAAGGCGGAGCATTGTGCGACAGACAGAATTCTGTGAACAAACTTAACTTTGTTCAAAATGACTCTATATTTCTAGCTAGGAGAATTTAAGGTACTGGTAGGAAATGTGAACTGTCTGGCCGAAAATGCATAGTAAAGAAGCAACATTTGATGGGAACTATTAGCAAACACACTCTTCAATGCACCCTATACATTCGGCGGACCATATATAGGGCTGTCACGAATGCAATGACGCCGGAGTGTGAATTCAGACTTGTGAAATTGTATTGAAACAAGAGACATTGTTCTTTTTACAATGTAAAGTCTTCATTTAATTATAACTTAAAATGCGTCATTTAAACTTGACACGTCTTTTTATTATATGAATGACGTTATCGCTGCATAACACTGTATTTCGCCAGTCAATTTTCAGGTAAAAACTGATTTAAAACATGCTGATGAATTTCAATTTATTTGAAAGAAACAGTTGACGAGATATTGTAATAAATTAAAGAATGAGAACTCTATGAACAAAAACTGGCTATTACAATGTTTAAAGACTTCCATCACATGATTAGTTTATACAGATAATTATAAATAAGACAAGGCTGCTGATACTAATATGACACGCTTACCTTGAAAGAGGAGTTGCTCCATAAAAGATTCTCAGTATTGATAGTGAGCGCGTGCCACCGTCCGGATAATGATCTCTGCAGTCTATGTTGTGGTTGGTCAGTTGTTCTCCTCTTGTACAGGCCAAGGAAGAATTGAATATTGAACCTTCAGCAGGTACTGTAGTTCCGGAACTAGTGGATGTAGTCTGAGATGGAGTTGTGGGACTGCTTGTTACAGTACTTGTAGTAGTTGTGAGTGATGTTGTAGTAGTTTGAATAGGACATTGCTGCTGCGTGTGATTGTCAAGCTGGTCTGCCCCTGCACCGCACCTCAGTGTCACATTTGATGCTTTATTTGAAGCTTGAACACGAATATAAATTTTACCTTTCTGTTGACCAGTTACCTGTAAACTGAAGGTGGCTATGTTGGAGTGTGTGGTAAAGAGTGTCTGGTTATAGGAAACTTCATCTGTGCACGTGACGTTAGCCGTTAACTGAGGATTCAGGAAATCAGTAAAGGCAATTGTTTCTGCGCACTGAGAACTGTTGACTCGTTGTGTCAAGAGTACATTGATTGCAACAAACGCCAGACTAGAACCACAATCAGTACTAAGCACACACTTACACTGAGTGTTAGCCACAGAATTTCCTAGCATGAAAGTGTTGCTGTCCAGGTAGATGTCACCTGTCTGTTGATTGGTTACATCGTTGCAGATTTCAGCTGTGACCTGTCTAGGTAAACACTGGTACTCAACAAAAGAAAACGACGTCAGAGAGGGGTAGACACTGGGGTCGCAGTTTCCTAAATTGGAATTACCCTTGTCCCAGCAGTGCTACAGAAAGATGTCCCAGAACAATACTTGGCAATGTCCTGTAGCATGGCATTGTTCTGGAAAACGCAATCCACTTTATTTGGATCTCGTACACAGCAATTTTCATATGGAGCAGTTCTGCTACATCCACTGTTGGCAATAGAAATAACGCAAACAAAATAATAGTTATACTGTAGGTTTGAAAGCAAACATGTTTTAATAATTCTTTTTTTTTAATTCGAATCTTATTTTCTGTGAATGTAGGATTTTGTGAAAGGCAGAAAATTGTATCCATATATGTGTAGTTCCAGAGCTGTACTGCAGAGTATAGAAGGGTTTTCTTGCACAGATCAATCCTGGGTTTAGGAAGAAGACAGTTTTGTGTTTGAAACGTTGGCTATGTTTAGTGTTATACGTAAACAGTGAGCAAAAGCAAGGAGGAGCATTGTGCGACAGACAGAATTCTGTGAACAAACTTAACTTTGTTAAAATGACTCTATATTTCTAGCTAGGAGAACTTAAGGTGCTGGTATCAAATGTGAACTGTCTTGCCGAAAATACATAGTAAAGAAGCAAAATTTGATGGGATCTATTAGCAAACACACTCTTCAATGCATGCTATACATTCGGCGGACCATATATAGGGCTGTCACGAATGCAATGACGCCGAAGTGTGAATTCAGACTTGTGAAATTGTATTGAAACAAGAGACATTGTTCTTTTTACAATGTAAAGTCTTCATTTAATTATAACTTAAAATGCGTCATTTAAACTTGACACGTCTTTTTATTATATGAATGACGTTATCGCTGCATAACACTGTATTTCGCCAGTCAATTTTCAGGTAAAAACTGATTTAAAACATGCTGATGAATTTCAATTTATTTGAAAGAAACAGTTGACGAGATATTGTAATAAATTAAAGAATGAGAACTCTATGAACAAAAACTGGCTATTACAATGTTTAAAGACTTCCATCACATGATTAGTTTATACAGATAATTATAAATAAGACAAGGCTGCTGATACTAATATGACACGCTTACCTTGAAAGAGGAGTTGCTCCATAAAAGATTCTCAGTATTGATAGTGAGCGCGTGCCACCGTCCGGATAATGATCTCTGCAGTCTATGTTGTGGTTGGTCAGTTGTTCTCCTCTTGTACAGGCCAAGGAAGAATTGAATATTGAACCTTCAGCAGGTACTGTAGTTCCGGAACTAGTGGATGTAGTCTGAGATGGAGTTGTGGGACTGCTTGTTACAGTACTTGTAGTAGTTGTGAGTGATGTTGTAGTAGTTTGAATAGGACATTGCTGCTGCGTGTGATTGTCAAGCTGGTCTGCCCCTGCACCGCACCTCAGTGTCACATTTGATGCTTTATTTGAAGCTTGAACACGAATATAAATTTTACCTTTCTGTTGACCAGTTACCTGTAAACTGAAGGTGGCTATGTTGGAGTGTGTGGTAAAGAGTGTCTGGTTATAGGAAACTTCATCTGTGCACGTGACGTTAGCCGTTAACTGAGGATTCAGGAAATCAGTAAAGGCAATTGTTTCTGCGCACTGAGAACTGTTGACTCGTTGTGTCAAGAGTACATTGATTGCAACAAACGCCAGACTAGAACCACAATCAGTACTAAGCACACACTTACACTGAGTGTTAGCCACAGAATTTCCTAGCATGAAAGTGTTGCTGTCCAGGTAGATGTCACCTGTCTGTTGATTGGTTACATCGTTGCAGATTTCAGCTGTGACCTGTCTAGGTAAACACTGGTACTCAACAAAAGAAAACGACGTCAGAGAGGGGTAGACACTGGGGTCGCAGTTTCCTAAATTGGAATTGACCCTTGTCCCAGCAGTGCTACAGAAAGATGTCCCAGAACAATACTTGGCAATGTCCTGTAGCATGGCATTGTTCTGGAAAACGCAATCCACTTTATTTGGATCTCGTACACAGCAATTTTCATATGGAGCAGTTCTGCTACATCCACTGTTGGCAATAGAAATAACGCAAACAAAATAATAGTTATACTGTAGGTTTGAAAGCAAACATGTTTTAATAATTCTTTTTTTTTAATTCGAATCTTATTTTCTGTGAATGTAGGATTTTGTGAAAGGCAGAAAATTGTATCCATATATGTGTAGTTCCAGAGCTGTACTGCAGAGTATAGAAGGGTTTTCTTGCACAGATCAATCCTGGGTTTAGGAAGAAGACAGTTTTGTGTTTGAAACGTTGGCTATGTTTAGTGTTATACGTAAACAGTGAGCAAAAGCAAGGAGGAGCATTGTGCGACAGACAGAATTCTGTGAACAAACTTAACTTTGTTAAAAATGACTCTATATTTCTAGCTAGGAGAACTTAAGGGTGCTGGTATCAAATGTGAACTGTCTTGCCGAAAATACATAGTAAAGAAGCAAAATTTGATGGGATCTATTAGCAAACACACTCTTCAATGCATGCTATACATTCGGCGGACCATATATAGGGCTGTCACGAAGGCAATGACGCCGAAGTGTGAATTCAGACTTGTGAAATTGTATTGAAACAAGAGACATTGTTCTTTTTACAATGTAAAGTCTTCATTTAATTATAACTTAAAATGCGTCATTTAAACTTGACACGTCTTTTTATTATATGAATGACGTTATCGCTGCATAACACTGTATTTCGCCAGTCAATTTTCAGGTAAAAACTGATTTAAAACATGCTGATGAATTTCAATTTATTTGAAAGAAACAGTTGACGAGATATTGTAATAAATTAAAGAATGAGAACTCTATGAACAAAAACTGGCTATTACAATGTTTAAAGACTTCCATCACATGATTAGTTTATACAGATAATTATAAATAAGACAAGGCTGCTGATACTAATATGACACGCTTACCTTGAAAGAGGAGTTGCTCCATAAAAGATTCTCAGTATTGATAGTGAGCGCGTGCCACCGTCCGGATAATGATCTCTGCAGTCTATGTTGTGGTTGGTCAGTTGTTCTCCTCTTGTACAGGCCAAGGAAGAATTGAATATTGAACCTTCAGCAGGTACTGTAGTTCCGGAACTAGTGGATGTAGTCTGAGATGGAGTTGTGGGACTGCTTGTTACAGTACTTGTAGTAGTTGTGAGTGATGTTGTAGTAGTTTGAATAGGACATTGCTGCTGCGTGTGATTGTCAAGCTGGTCTGCCCCTGCACCGCACCTCAGTGTCACATTTGATGCTTTATTTGAAGCTTGAACACGAATATAAATTTTACCTTTCTGTTGACCAGTTACCTGTAAACTGAAGGTGGCTATGTTGGAGTGTGTGGTAAAGAGTGTCTGGTTATAGGAAACTTCATCTGTGCACGTGACGTTAGCCGTTAACTGAGGATTCAGGAAATCAGTAAAGGCAATTGTTTCTGCGCACTGAGAACTGTTGACTCGTTGTGTCAAGAGTACATTGATTGCAACAAACGCCAGACTAGAACCACAATCAGTACTAAGCACACACTTACACTGAGTGTTAGCCACAGAATTTCCTAGCATGAAAGTGTTGCTGTCCAGGTAGATGTCACCTGTCTGTTGATTGGTTACATCGTTGCAGATTTCAGCTGTGACCTGTCTAGGTAAACACTGGTACTCAACAAAAGAAAACGACGTCAGAGAGGGGTAGACACTGGGGTCGCAGTTTCCTAAATTGGAATTGACCCTTGTCCCAGCAGTGCTACAGAAAGATGTCCCAGAACAATACTTGGCAATGTCCTGTAGCATGGCATTGTTCTGGAAAACGCAATCCACTTTATTTGGATCTCGTACACAGCAATTTTCATATGGAGCAGTTCTGCTACATCCACTGTTGGCAAGAGAAATAACGCAAACAAAATAATAGTTATACTGTAGGTTTGAAAGCAAACATGTTTTAATAATTCTTTTTTTTTAAAATTCGAATCTTATTTTCTGTGAATGTAGCATTTTTGTGAAAGGCAGAAAATTGTATCCATATATGTGTAGTTCCAGAGCTGTACTGCAGAGTATAGAAGGGTTTTCTTGCACAGATCAATCCTGGGTTTAGGAAGAAGACAGTTTTGTTTTTGAATCGCTGGCTATGTTTAGTATTATACGTAAACAGTGAGCAAAAGCAAGGCGGAGCATTGTGCGACAGACAGAATTCATTCTGTGAACAAAATGACTCTATATTTCTAGCTAGGAGAATTTAAAGGTACTGGTAGGAAATGTGAACTGTCTGGCCGAAAATGCATAGTAAAGAAGCAACATTTGATGGGAACTATGAACAAAAACTGGCTATTACAATGTTTAAAGACTTCCATCACATGATTAGTTTATACAGATAATTATAAATAAGACAAGGCTGCTGATACTAATATGACACGCTTACCTTGAAAGAGGAGTTGCTCCATAAAAGATTCTCAGTATTGATAGTGAGCGCGTGCCACCGTCCGGATAATGATCTCTGCAGTCTATGTTGTGGTTGGTCAGTTGTTCTCCTCTTGTACAGGCCAAGGAAGAATTGAATATTGAACCTTCAGCAGGTACTGTAGTTCCGGAACTAGTGGATGTAGTCTGAGATGGAGTTGTGGGACTGCTTGTTACAGTACTTGTAGTAGTTGTGAGTGATGTTGTAGTAGTTTGAATAGGACATTGCTGCTGCGTGTGATTGTCAAGCTGGTCTGCCCCTGCACCGCACCTCAGTGTCACATTTGATGCTTTATTTGAAGCTTGAACACGAATATAAATTTTACCTTTCTGTTGACCAGTTACCTGTAAACTGAAGGTGGCTATGTTGGAGTGTGTGGTAAAGAGTGTCTGGTTATAGGAAACTTCATCTGTGCACGTGACGTTAGCCGTTAACTGAGGATTCAGGAAATCAGTAAAGGCAATTGTTTCTGCGCACTGAGAACTGTTGACTCGTTGTGTCAAGAGTACATTGATTGCAACAAACGCCAGACTAGAACCACAATCAGTACTAAGCACACACTTACACTGAGTGTTAGCCACAGAATTTCCTAGCATGAAAGTGTTGCTGTCCAGGTAGATGTCACCTGTCTGTTGATTGGTTACATCGTTGCAGATTTCAGCTGTGACCTGTCTAGGTAAACACTGGTACTCAACAAAAGAAAACGACGTCAGAGAGGGGTAGACACTGGGGTCGCAGTTTCCTAAATTGGAATTGACCCTTGTCCCAGCAGTGCTACAGAAAGATGTCCCAGAACAATACTTGGCAATGTCCTGTAGCATGGCATTGTTCTGGAAAACGCAATCCACTTTATTTGGATCTCGTACACAGCAATTTTCATATGGAGCAGTTCTGCTACATCCACTGTTGGCAATAGAAATAACGCAAACAAAATAATAGTTATACTGTAGGTTTGAAAGCAAACATGTTTTAATAATTCTTTTTTTTTAATTCGAATCTTATTTTCTGTGAATGTAGCATTTTTGTGAAAGGCAGAAAATTGTATCCATATATGTGTAGTTCCAGAGCTGTACTGCAGAGTATAGAAGGGTTTTCTTGCACAGATCAATCCTTGGTTTAGGAAGAAGACAGTTTTGTTTTTGAATCGCTGGCGATGTTTAGTATTATACGTAAACAGTGAGCAAAAGCAAGGAGGAGCATTGTGCGACAGACAGAATTCTGTGAACAAACTTAACTTTGTTAAAATGACTCTATATTTCTAGCTAGGAGAATTTAAGGTACTGGTAGGAAATGTGAACTGTCTGGCCGAAAATGCATAGTAAAGAAGCAACATTTGATGGGAACTATTAGCAAACACACTCTTCAATGCATGCTATACATTCGGCGGACCATATATAGGGCTGTCACGAATGCAATGACGCCGAGTGTGAATTCTGACTGGCGAAATTGTGTTGAAACAAGAGACATTGTTCTTTTTACAATGTAAAGTCTTCATTTAATTATAACTTAAAATGCGTCATTTAAACTTGACACGTCTTTTTATTATATGAATGACGTTATCGCTGCATAACACTGTATTTCGCCAGTCAATTTTCAGGTAAAAACTGATTTAAAACATGCTGATGAATTTCAATTTATTTGAAAGAAACAGTTGACGAGATATTGTAATAAATTAAAGAATGAGAACTCTATGAACAAAAACTGGCTATTACAATGTTTAAAGACTTCCATCACATGATTAGTTTATACAGATAATTATAAATAAGACAAGGCTGCTGATACTAATATGACACGCTTACCTTGAAAGAGGAGTTGCTCCATAAAAGATTCTCAGTATTGATAGTGAGCGCGTGCCACCGTCCGGATAATGATCTCTGCAGTCTATGTTGTGGTTGGTCAGTTGTTCTCCTCTTGTACAGGCCAAGGAAGAATTGAATATTGAACCTTCAGCAGGTACTGTAGTTCCGGAAGTAGTGGATGTAGTCTGAGATGGAGTTGTGGGACTGCTTGTTACAGTACTTGTAGTAGTTGTGAGTGATGTTGTAGTAGTTTGAATAGGACATTGCTGCTGCGTGTGATTGTCAAGCTGGTCTGCCCCTGCACCGCACCTCAGTGTCACATTTGATGCTTTATTTGAAGCTTGAACACGAATATAAATTTTACCTTTCTGTTGACCAGTTACCTGTAAACTGAAGGTGGCTATGTTGGAGTGTGTGGTAAAGAGTGTCTGGTTATAGGAAACTTCATCTGTGCACGTGACGTTAGCCGTTAACTGAGGATTCAGGAAATCAGTAAAGGCAATTGTTTCTGCGCACTGAGAACTGTTGACTCGTTGTGTCAAGAGTACATTGATTGCAACAAACGCCAGACTAGAACCACAATCAGTACTAAGCACACACTTACACTGAGTGTTAGCCACAGAATTTCCTAGCATGAAAGTGTTGCTGTCCAGGTAGATGTCACCTGTCTGTTGATTGGTTACATCGTTGCAGATTTCAGCTGTGACCTGTCTAGGTAAACACTGGTACTCAACAAAAGAAAACGACGTCAGAGAGGGGTAGACACTGGGGTCGCAGTTTCCTAAATTGGAATTGACCCTTGTCCCAGCAGTGCTACAGAAAGATGTCCCAGAACAATACTTGGCAATGTCCTGTAGCATGGCATTGTTCTGGAAAACGCAATCCACTTTATTTGGATCTCGTACACAGCAATTTTCATATGGAGCAGTTCTGCTACATCCACTGTTGGCAAGAGAAATAACGCGAACAAAATAATAGTTATACTGTAGGTTTGAAAGCAAACATGTTTTAATAATTCTTTTTTTTTAAAATTCGAATCTTATTTTCTGTGAATGTAGCATTTTTGTGAAAGGCAGAAAATTGTATCCATATATGTGTAGTTCCAGAGCTGTACTGCAGAGTATAGAAGGGTTTTCTTGCACAGATCAATCCTGGGTTTAGGTAGAAGACAGTTTTGTGTTCGAAACGCTGGCTATGTTTAATGTTATACGTAAACAGTGAGCAAAAGCAAGGAGGAGCATTGTGCGACTGACAGAATTCTGTGAACAAACTTAACTTTGTTCAAAATGACTCTATATTTCTAGCTAGGAGAACTTAAGGGTGCTGGTATCAAATGTGAACTGTGTCGCCGAAAATACATAGTAAAGAAGCAAAATTTGATGGGAACTATTAGCAAACACACTCTTCAATGCACCCTATACATTCGGCGGACCATATATAGGGCTGTCACGAATGCAATGACGCCGGAGTGTGAATTCAGACTTGTGAAATTGTATTGAAACAAGAGACATTGTTCTTTTTACAATGTAAAGTCTTCATTTAATTATAACTTAAAATGCGTCATTTAAACTTGACACGTCTTTTTATTATATGAATGACGTTATCGCTGCATAACACTGTATTTCGCCAGTCAATTTTCAGGTAAAAACTGATTTAAAACATGCTGATGAATTTCAATTTATTTGAAAGAAAGAAACAGTTGACGAGATATTGTAATAAATTAAAGAATGAGAACTCTATGAACAAAAACTGGCTATTACAATGTTTAAAGACTTCCATCACATGATTAGTTTATACAGATAATTATAAATAAGACAAGGCTGCTGATACTAATATGACACGCTTACCTTGAAAGAGGAGTTGCTCCATAAAAGATTCTCAGTATTGATAGTGAGCGCGTGCCACCGTCCGGATAATGATCTCTGCAGTCTATGTTGTGGTTGGTCAGTTGTTCTCCTCTTGTACAGGCCAAGGAAGAATTGAATATTGAACCTTCAGCAGGTACTGTAGTTCCGGAAGTAGTGGATGTAGTCTGAGATGGAGTTGTGGGACTGCTTGTTACAGTACTTGTAGTAGTTGTGAGTGATGTTGTAGTAGTTTGAATAGGACATTGCTGCTGCGTGTGATTGTCAAGCTGGTCTGCCCCTGCACCGCACCTCAGTGTCACATTTGATGCTTTATTTGAAGCTTGAACACGAATATAAATTTTACCTTTCTGTTGACCAGTTACCTGTAAACTGAAGGTGGCTATGTTGGAGTGTGTGGTAAAGAGTGTCTGGTTATAGGAAACTTCATCTGTGCACGTGACGTTAGCCGTTAACTGAGGATTCAGGAAATCAGTAAAGGCAATTGTTTCTGCGCACTGAGAACTGTTGACTCGTTGTGTCAAGAGTACATTGATTGCAACAAACGCCAGACTAGAACCACAATCAGTACTAAGCACACACTTACACTGAGTGTTAGCCACAGAATTTCCTAGCATGAAAGTGTTGCTGTCCAGGTAGATGTCACCTGTCTGTTGATTGGTTACATCGTTGCAGATTTCAGCTGTGACCTGTCTAGGTAAACACTGGTACTCAACAAAAGAAAACGACGTCAGAGAGGGGTAGACACTGGGGTCGCAGTTTCCTAAATTGGAATTGACCCTTGTCCCAGCAGTGCTACAGAAAGATGTCCCAGAACAATACTTGGCAATGTCCTGTAGCATGGCATTGTTCTGGAAAACGCAATCCACTTTATTTGGATCTCGTACACAGCAATTTTCATATGGAGCAGTTCTGCTACATCCACTGTTGGCAAGAGAAATAACGCAAACAAAATAATAGTTATACTGTAGGTTTGAAAGCAAACATGTTTTAATAATTCTTTTTTTTTAAATTCGAATCTTATTTTCTGTGAATGTAGCATTTTTGTGAAAGGCAGAAAATTGTATCCATATATGTGTAGTTCCAGAGCTGTACTGCAGAGTATAGAAGGGTTTTCTTGCACAGATCAATCCTGGGTTTAGGAAGAAGACAGTTTTGTTTTTGAATCGCTGGCTATGTTTAGTATTATACGTAAACAGTGAGCAAAAGCAAGGCGGAGCATTGTGCGACAGACAGAATTCTGTGAACAAACTTAACTTTGTTCAAAATGACTCTATATTTCTAGCTAGGAGAATTTAAGGTACTGGTAGGAAATGTGAACTGTCTGGCCGAAAATGCATAGTAAAGAAGCAACATTTGATGGGAACTATTAGCAAACACACTCTTCAATGCACCCTATACATTCGGCGGACCATATATAGGGCTGTCACGAATGCAATTACGCTGGCTGAAAAGCGTTTGTGTAGTGAGCAGAGGTTAAAAAACATGTCACTGGATTTTCAGTAGTAACAACCACAAAAGTACGTGCGTATTTCCGTCATGCAGAAAAAAAAAGCTATCAAGTGGAACACAACAGGCCGAAGAAAAAGAGGCAGACCGCGTGAAACTCTGAAGAGGACATTATTAAGATAGGCCAAATTAACAGGCATAGAATCCTTTGATGAGGTTGAAAGACTCGCCGAAGACAGGAAAAATTGGCGAACTACTTTGCGAGCCCTATGTGACGTTTAACGGCACGTGAAGGATATAAGATATAAGAAAAAAAAACGTAACACTTAATTGTCAAAATGATCTCACTGGCTAATTTCAAGTTAAAATGATGTAGTATTTTCATTTCTTTTCTTCTCATTTTTGGCAAAAGAAGCAGCCTTTAGAATTTGTTCAGGAGGTAGTAGTCCTGTCTAAGAAATTCTGGACGCAGAACTCTGAAAAAGCCAATTCTGGATTGTCTAAAACAAATCTTTGACAAGAGATAAGAATCTAGAAACGATGTAATTTATTTACCTTGTCAGCGGAGGTGTTCCATAGAAAACGCGCTGTATAGATAGCACACGCGTGTTGCCATCTGAGTACACATCCATACAGTTCAGGGCGTGGTTGGTGGTGTCCGCCCCGCGAGTACAAGCCAGCGTGGAGTTGAACAAATCTTGAGGACACACCGAGGGAAGCAGCAGCAGAAGCTGGAGGACGATCTTCCATGGCAGGACAAGATGAGACATCTTTAAGCTCCTCGTTACAGTTGTGTCCATCATAAAGAAGTTCCTGGTTGTTTGGAGAATATCTTTGTCCTGAACTAGTCTAAGTTCTCGCAGATCCAGTCCGGCTGTTTCAACACAGTTGGCAATAAGCTATACGTAAGGTTCATAAATAGATGTGCTTCAAAAGAAGAACAGAAGTAGGCACGTAAACGTAGACAGAACGTAGAACGAACGTAATATATTTCATATGTTTACGAGCATATATATAGAATGTCTGTACAATAGGCCAGACGGTATTAAAGCTAGTTTAGCTATAGAAGCAACTCTAGTCATGATAAATCAATAGCTCTGTTTGTTTTGGTGGGGGGGGGGAGTGAGGAGGTGTAAGAGGTAGGTCAGCGAATTACGGATGATCAAGACCTTACCTATCATCTCTGTGATGGTTCAAGTGACAGACTTGGGTACGTGATTACAGTCAGCAGTGTGTTACAAGATTGTATGTGGATAAAAGAAAGAAAGAGAGTAGAAAAAAAAGAATAGACCAAATAAAAGAAAAACGTAGAAAAGGAAATAAATCAGGTAAGCACGTAAATAATGAAAATAATAAAAAGAGTAAAGGAAAAAGAAGAAATGAAAAAAAAACATTAATCAAGGAATGGATGAATGAATAATTGACTGGACGACAAAAACTCAATGAATGAAAGAGAAAAGAAATTTTAAAAAAAATTAAATAAACAGAAAGACAGCAAGATAATAAGAAACATGTAAACAAAAAGAAAGAAAAAAAGAACAAAGGTAGGAAAGAAAGAAAGAAAAAAGAAAGAAAAGAAGAAAAAGAAAGAAAGAGTAAGAAATAAAGAACAAATAAAAGAAAGAAAGAGATAGAAAGATACAGAAAGAACGAGAGAGAGGAAAGAAAGAAAGAACAAATAAAGGAGAAAAAGAAAGAAAATATGAGAGAAAGAAAAAAAATCACATACAGAAAGAAAGAATGTTAGAAAAATCGAGGAAAGAAAGAAAGACAGAAAAAAGAAATAAAGGAAGAAAGAAGGAAAGAAAGAAGGAAAGAAACATAAAGGAAAGAAAGCATGAAAAAAGGAAAAAAAGAAAGACAGAAAACGTAAATGAAAGAAGAAGGAAAGAAAAACAGAACAAACAAAAGAAAGAAAAGAAAGAAAGAAGGAAAGAAATACAACACCGCAGACTACCTACATAATCCTCAAGAATAGATTATCAAACGACAAACAAACATACTTAAAAGAGCAATCGGACGCGCAACAAATCTTGTCCAAAATATTTCCTTCTTTCACGAACATAAGTTCTTCTTATCTAAAGTTTAAAGGCCTAGAGAATCTCATAAAATGTCCAATCTCTTTCATGTACAATATTTATGTACCACCGACAGAATAACACAGGTTTATAATATAACAGGAAGCGGCTAGCGATAATCTAAGGCGGCAGTCTCGTACACAGCATATAGAATCAAATATTTGCTCACTGAATCATACATTTATGTATATTATACATTATCAGACATCAAATATTCCTGAAAATGACTTTATACTTTGGTCTTGAAATGGACGTACAACATCAATCCTAAGTTACGATGAATAATGAAAGACACCCTGAAAACCGTATGTACAGTAATACACAAAAGCTTCTAGGTTATGGAGGAATTTTCGAGAGGAAAAATGACAGGAATAATCCAATGTATCTTAGTCCTGGCGTTTATAATCTAAAAAGGAGATATTCTAAATCATGTAATTTTTTTTTTCTAAGATTTTTGTACATTTCATTCAACGCGGTTAAGAGTTCCATCCAGAGTAGCTTTCCTGAAGACAATGTTAATGAAAATAGCAACCAAGAGAATATTGAAACTTGTTGAAATATGTTCTCATTAAAACATTAAGCAAAAAGAAAAAAACTGGGAGAGAAAGATAAATGTAGCGGAAATGTGGATGTACAGAAAAACTAGGTCATGTAACATGGAGAATCAAAAGAACAAATGCACAAGTTTTAGAACAGCTCCAAGTGCAATGTGAACTTCTCAAAGAAATAAGGATGAAGAAAACACAATACTTTGGCCATATCAAACGACATAACAATATACAGAAGACCATACTGGAAGGAAAAATGGAAGGAAAAAGAGCAAGAGGAAGACAGCGATGTAGATGGGAAAATAACATACGAGAATGGGCAGGTCACAGCCTAACCAAGGTGAGGGAACGATGAAAATGGGGATTCATTACCGCCAACCTTCACACTGAAAATGACACATGATGATGATAATAAAAGGTTTATTTTTTTTAAAAAACGTGTTATATGCGCGTTACTTCTCACTCGAGGAGGTGAAGGTGCTGTCTGATTAGCGACTCATAGCTGATATGCTAGCGTCAGGGTTAGCGAACCATAGCTGATATGCTAGAGTCAGGGTTAACAACCCATAGCTAATATGTTGGCGTCAGGTTAGCAAACCGTAGCTGAAATGTTAAGGTCAGGGTTAGCGACCCATATCGTGAACAATTTTTTATAATTTTTTATAAATAGGAAACTACGAGGCTTTGGTATGGTAAAGTAAGAGAACAAATTTTGTATGATTAGACCTCGAAAAAATCATAGACAAAGCACTTTAGTGAGACGTGAGAGAAAGAAAAAAACACAAGAGAATTACCTGGGATTCGAACACGGACTCCGGTAGGACGAGCAGCCGTCTAGCCACGAGAGAACAGCTTACTATCGACTTAGCCAACTAGCACCCCAAAAAAGGTGTTTTGTTGACATAGTCTTTAGTAACCGCTCAGCAAACATAAGGGATCGTGACACCCGGAAAGAAACGAGGTCGTGACACAGAAATTCTGTAGCTTAGATTCATTCTCTCTAGCAGGTACCAACTAGACAAACATACACACGGTCTCCTGCCATGTCTGGTGCAAACTTGGACAACAATAACAAACGAACGAATACTTATTACATGAAGTTAGTTTCGGATATAGTGAACAATTTTTTATAATTTTTTATAAATAGGAAACTACGAGGCTTTGGTAATTCTCTTGTGTTTTTTTCTTTCTCTCACGTCTCACTAAAGTGCTTTGTCTATGATTTTTTCGAGGTCTAATCATACAAAATTTGTTCTCTTACTTTACCATACCAAAGCCTCGTAGTTTCCTATTTATAAAAAATTATAAAAAATTGTTCACTATATCCGAAACTAACTTCATGTAATAAGTATTCGTTCGTTTGTTATTGTTGTCCAAGTTTGCACCAGACATGGCAGGAGACCGTGTGTATGTTTGTCTAGTTGGTACCTGCTAGAGAGAATGAATCTAAGCTACAGAATTTCTGTGTCACGACCTCGTTTCTTTCCGGGTGTCACGATCCCTTATGTTTGCTGAGCGGTTACTAAAGACTATGTCAACAAAACACCTTTTTTGGGGTGCTAGTTGGCTAAGTCGATAGTAAGCTGTTCTCTCGTGGCTAGACGGCTGCTCGTCCTACCGGAGTCCGTGTTCGAATCCCAGGTAATTCTCTTGTGTTTTTTTCTTTCTCTCACGTCTCACTAAAGTGCTTTGTCTATGATTTTTTCGAGGTCTAATCATACAAAATTTGTTCTCTTACTTTAGCGACCCATATCTGACACTTTAGCGTCAGGGTTAGCGAACCATAGCTAATATGCTAACTTCAGGGTTAGCCATAGCTGATATTTTAGTGTCAGGGTTAGCAAACCTTCGGTGACCAAGACCCTGTCCCACCTCTCCGTGGTACCCCCAGTAACAGACATAGCCTGGCTAACGTGGCAGTGTTCGCCATAATCCTCATGGTGGTGGAGCCTGCTAAAGAAGCATTGTACATCCCCTGCTGTTTAGCTGTACTCCGAGACCGAAAAAATAGCTGTCATAACCCACTCCCGCGTCGATTCGATGCTGTACCTCAACACCTCCACAGCATCGGCTGCAAAGAACACCAGTTCGCAGTTACAGGGAGACAGCACAAGACAAGACAAGACAAGACTTCTCACTCGAAAATCATAAAAATAAACAAAAGATTTTGACTTCAGAGAGATGTTCAAGGTACATCACTGATTAATGAACTCTTTTTTTTTCTTATCCGAGTCTCTGACAGTCTGACTCCAGACTGTAGTCTTCTAAACCAACCAGCTGTGAAATGTAGTCTCGCTAGAGAAGGAAATCAACCAAGCGTAATTCTCAACAGAAAAAAGGGGCTTATATGCAGCAAAACAGCAAAGGAAAAGTTCCTGGTCATTTATAACAAGAAGGGGGGGGGGGGGTGGCGGTGAAATCAAGAATGATTAAAGTTTTAAAACTCAAAATTACAGTAGTTTTTAGACCGAACATTTTGTCCCTGAGTATTTTCAAGTTAACCGGATGCGAAGTGTTAGCGCCTTCACATTTCTAAGCCCCAAATTTGTAAAATAAAGAGGCCCCTACCTACATTCGCTGTCCCAGGTAAATCATAGGTACATCTGTCCTAAGGCACATCGACTCATGATGTTTAGAATGAAAAAAAAAAAACAGCTACCTGGAGATGTAATTAACCTAGGAGTTCTTGACCTCATAAAGAATACACTAAACGTTACACCCTCGAGGCATATAATTCACTGAAGCGTATTTTTTTTTCCTTTCAGCGATACGAAGAAACGATATTAATCCTGTTACAAAAATAGATTAATACGTAGGAAACTCCTGTCTTTGGTTTAACTTGGTGACAGGTAACCTTAAGTTAAACAGAAAGATTTATTGCAAACTCCTGTCTTTGGTTTAACTTGGTGACAGACAACCTTAAGTTAAATAGAAAGATTTATAGGAAACTCCTGTCTTTGGTTTAACTTGGTGACAGACAACCTTAAGTTAAACAGAAAGATTTATAGGAAACTCCTGTCTTTGGTTTAACCTGGTGACAGGCAACCTTAAGTTAAATAGTAAGATTTATAGGAAACTCCTGTCTTTGGTTCAACTTGGTGACAGTCGACCTTACGTAAAACAGAAAGATTTATAGGAAACTCCTGTCTTTGATTTAACTTGGTGACAGGCAACCTTAAGTTAAATAGAAATAACTGTAACATACTCATTTACCTGATCTAACTTGATGAGAGACAGCCTAGTCGGCTGAGTAGGTAGGCCCTCGGTTTACAAATCCGATGGTACTAGGTTCAAACCCAACGACCCATAGCTGATATGTTAGCATCAGGGTTTGCGACCCATAGCTGATATGTTAGAGTCAGAGTTAGCGACCCATAGCTGATATGCTAGCGTCAGGGTTAGCGTCCCATAGCTGATATGCTAGCGTCAGTGTTAGCGACCCGTTGCTGATATGTTAGCGGCAGAGTTAGCGACCCATAGCTGATATGCTAGCGTTAGGGTTACCGAAACATAGCTGATATGTTAGTGTCAGGGTTAGAGACTCTTAGCTAATATGTTAGTGTCAGGGTTAGAGACTCTTAGCTAATATGTTAGTGTCAGGGTTAGAGACTCTTAGCTAATATGTTAGTGTCAGGATTAGAGACTCTTAGCTAATATGTTAGTGTCAGGGTTAGAGACTCTTAGCTAATATGTTAGTGTCAGGATTAAAGACTCTTAGCTAATATGTTAGTGTCAGGATTAGAGATCCTTAGCTAATATGTTAGTGTCAGGATTAGAGATCCTTAGCTAATATGTTAGTGTCAGGATTAGAGACCCTTAGCTAATATGTTAGTGTCAGGATTAGAGACCCTTAGCTGATATGTTAGTGTCAGGATTAGAGATCCTTAGCTAATATGTTAGTGTCAGGATTAGAGACCCTTAGCTAATATGTTAGTGTCAGGATTAGAGACCCCTAGCTGATATGTTAATGTCAGGATTAGCGAACCTTAGCTAAAATGTTAGTGTCAGGGTTAGCGAACCATAGCTGACCAAGACCCTCCCCCACCTCTCTGTTGGTACCCCCAGTAACAGGCATAGCCTGCCTAACGGGGCAGGGATCGCCGAAGAGCCCAGGGTGTTGGAGTCTGCTAAAGAAGCATTGCACCTCCCCCCCCCCCATCTGCTTTTTAGCCGAACCCTGGGACTGAAAAGATAACTGCTATAACCCGCCCCCCCCCTCTATACGATACAGTACCTTAACACCTTCACAGCATCGGCTGCAAAGAGAACCAGCTCGCTGTTACTGGGAGATAGTACAAGCACAAGAAAGTGAACAAGTGTCTAGACCTTGAATAGGTAAACAGAAAATAAAAAGAGACCTTCGAAACGTGAATATAGAGATGGACAGGGACGACAAAGACATACGTGACTGGACAACGTCATGAGATGGACAGGGACGACAAAGACATAGGTGACTGGACAACGTCAAGAGATGGACAGGGACGACAAAGACATAGGTGGCTGGACAACTTCAAGAGATGGACAGGGACGACAAAGACATAGGTGGCTGGACAACTTCAAGAGATGGACAGGGACGACAAAGACATAGATGGCTGGACAACTTCAAGAGATGGACAGGGACGACAAAGACATAGATGGCTGGACAACGTCAAGAGAAGGACAGGGACCAAACTTGTCCGAGTGCTCTACGATGACAAGAAACAATGTAGAGTGGAGATTCAGTACAGCCAACCTTCCTTGGGAAGTATGCACGGGATGATAACAATAATGATGATTCTTAAACAGTGCAGATATTCTCTAAACATATTCTTAAACAGCGCAAGTAACCACTAAACACATCCTTAAAGAGCGTAAATATTCACTAAATAAGTTCGTAAACAGAGCTGACACTCACTACACATTAATACCCGGTGGTACATTCTAGCTTAAATTCACATGCCTCCATTCTAGAACGGCTCAGTTTTCATTTACCGTAAATCAACACACAATGCTTCACTATTCGCAGTGTTCAGATTTTTGTGTAATGTAGATTATGAGATATTTCAAGCCGGTATATCCATATTTCAACAAACCACCTACAACACGACAGTAGATGTCATTTATATTCCGGTTGCCATTATGTACTATTAGTAACATACGCAATATGAAGACAGACTTTGGTTGCCCATGAACCGAATCTTATCGCTCCATTTAGCTTTCTTATACAGCGTAATTCTTATACCTGGGACTGTTTCAAATAATGTTTGACATTTTCTTATCTATGAGCATTGCCACACCCTTTTGTGCCTGGATTCTCTCCCCTGAATAGATAACATTTTACGCCACAGAAACTTGCCTTTTGCCTAGAAACTTGTTCTAGTCCCACGCTCTCCTAGCCTGTTGTTCTGACATGTAGCCTCGGGTAACCCGTGAGGTACCTAACAAGAAACCTGCTGGCAAACTGACTCAGATTTTAAAAGAAGATTTTTAAATCTCTGATTTATCGTGGCTTTATGGCAGCATCACTGAGCAGCGGTTATCAAGTTTTTAGTGGCCAGGGGTATTTTTTTAAAGTCAGATAATATTTAACAAGGACAAAAAAATAATGAAAATTCCCATTAATCAAAATGTAAAAATACACATAGAAGGAACAGATATTGAAGAAGTCAATCAATTTGCATACCTTGGCAGCTACATAGATCAGGATGGTGACACTAGAAAGGAAGTTAGGATCAGAATTGCAAAAGCAGCATCGATCTTCAAGAATCTTGAGAACATATGGGATTCAAAGGTTATAAGCACAAAAACCAAGTTAAGACTATTCAATTCAAATGTAATATCCCCCCTCATTTATGCATGTGAAAGCTGGAAAACAACTAAAGAAATAGAAAAGAAATTAGACTATTTTGAAAACAAATGCATAAGGAAAATACTCGGCATCAAGTGGAACGAATTCAAGAACACTGCAGGGATAAGACAGATGACTGAACAACAACCAGTCTCATGGGTGATCAGGAAAAGAAGATGGACATATGTTGGTCACTTGATGAGAAGAAATGATCAGAGAATCCCAAAACAAGCTATCAAGTGGAACACAACAGACCAAAGAAAAAGAGGCAGACCGCATGAAACTCTGAAGAGGACATTGTTAAGAGAGGCCAAATTAACAGGCATAAAATCCTTTGATGAGGTTGAAAGACTCGCCGAAGACAGGAAAAATTGGCGAACTACTTTGCGAGCCCTATGTGACGTCTAACGGTACGGGAAGTATATAAGATATAAGATAAGATAATATTTGACTATTTTCGTAACATCCTATTTAGAGCACTTAGGCAGTGATTTCCAAAAAATGAGCAGTAACGTCCTCCTTCGGGGGTGTTAGACAGATCCAAGGGAGAGGTGAGAGAAAAGTGAGACGTAGGTAAAACTGGAACAAACTGAATGAAGAAACGGTTTTAGAAGCGCCGAAGACATAACGTAAAAAACAAGAGTGTGGCAGCCTGAAAAAAGGTTTGGGAGTCACTGGTCAAAATGAGTCTTATTTTTATTATAATTACCACAACGTGAGAAATGTTAACCAGAAATTAAGTTGTTTTATCAGCAAAAATAACTAATGAAGAATGCATGAGAAGAGATGGAGAGACAAAAAAACCTTGTCAGAAAGATAAGAGAGAGTCAATGTACTTTCATAGGACATGCAATGAGAAGAGGGGGCATTGAAAATATTATAACAACAGGAAAAATAGAAGGAAGAAGATCAAGAGGAAGACCAAGAGAAATGATACTGGACAGTCTGACGGGATGGTGTGAGAGCAGATCACCAACTGAACTGATGACCTGCATGAAGGATCGGATACTCTGGAGAAGCATAATAGTCAACGCCAGTCGGCACGGCACATGATGATGATCAGCATTTCGTGAAAGCTTACGAGCCCTCAGAGTAGACGCATTGGCAGGAGAAGACAAAGAACAGGGAGGAATGAAGACAAGTCAAATCTGAACCAATGAGCCACAATGAATGAATGAATGAATGAATGGAATTAACATTTCATTTGTTGTTTTCTTTTAAACATTTTCGGACATTCTGTCCTTGTACACGTTTACCCCACCTCATACATGTAAAAGTACATGTACAAGATGATTTGGTGGTGGCTGAGTGTACACATCAGTGATCACTCATGTTGTAAGTAGTGGCAGCTCAACATACAACAACATCCAAACAAACAAACAAACATACAAACAAGCAAACAAACACTTCGAGCTGACTTTGACCGTGACTCATGAACAGTCTCTGCGTTAAAGAACAGGTCCAAGCATAACTCCAACTCCAAGCTCTAACCCCTTTCTAAGTATTCATATAAAAACCTCGTATAATTTCTTACGTCATCCTCTAGCTTTCACACAGCTGTTCTTTCTCAAACGTCCCACCCAAAAACCCCTCTTGTGACCACGTTCAAAAGCAATTTAGTCATGTGACCAAATGACACATTGTCACTTCCTTAAATACGTGCTGTAATAAGGCCTTAACTGCCACGAAACACCTGGTAGCCTACATTATTGCTTTATCCTGAAACCTTACAACGGCCTACACTGTGAGATGAAGAACAAACCATGCGTCTGACTTAACTTCTATAAGCAGCAAATCCTTATCAAAACGTGAAAAGGTAAACAAAAACTACATCCTGAATGCTTTTTTTTTTAAGCTTGAAACGTCACCTTGAAAGTACACATGATCTGATGTATAGAATTAACTATACTCTTAACTCGGAGTTTTATATGTTTCTCCCATGCACCCGTCTCTCAGTCAAAGCGAGAATCAAGGTAAAACAATGTTCAGATCTGTACCTTCTGTGCACATCGTTAAAATCTTCTTCGATGAAAAAGTGGATCTCAACATAGTGTACGTACTCTGTAGCGCCAAGGATAACCCTGAAGAACTGGAACTGGCACGGGGGACTCGAATCAACTCTCTAAGTCAGAGACTTACCAAGACACGTTCCGTCTGCTCGGTCTCATAAGACGGTCGTGGAGTAGACAGATCCCATCTGTCTGTGGCCTTCGACCATCATGTACCTTCTCTAGAACGAAGGTTGGCGGTAGTGAATCTCCAGCTCCCCCGCCTTGATGGTGCCACTCAGCCAGGCTGTGTCCCGTCCTTTCTCGTAAGTTATCTTCCCATATACGTCTCTGTCTTCCTCTTACTCTTTTTCCTTCCACCTTTCCTTCTAGTATGGTCTCCAGTCTGTTGTTACGTCTTTCGATATGGCTAAAGTATCTTGTTTTCTTCATCTTTATTTCTCCGAGAAGTCCACACTGCACCTGGAGCTGTTCTAAAACTTGTGTATTTGTTCTTTTCATTCTCCGTGTTATTATATGACCTAGTTTTCTGTAGAACCACATTTCTGCTGCATTAATCTTTCTCTCCATCTTTTTTGCTTAGAGTCCAGGTCTCTGCTCCATACAGTAAAACAGAGTAGGTATAACAGTTTAAAAATCTTAATTTTGTTGTCATGGGCAGATTCCTGAATAACAGCTCTGTCTTCAAGGTGTTAAATGTCTGTTCTGCCATTCCTATTCTTCTCTTTATCTCACATCACCCATCTTCAGTTAATGCATGCCCTAGGTAGCTGTAGTTTGTCACTTGTTCCAGTCTCTCTTTGTTTACGGTTATATCCATCTGTGGCTTCTGGTCTTTCCTGCTGAACACAATTACTTTGAAGAGAATCATTATAGGACAGAGGCTGGCGTAACACGTTCACAGAAAAGCACACATCGTTATAATTATCTTTAACATGGAAACCACTCAGAACAAAGTTCAGTGACCCTGAGTTCTGTTTATTTCCGCTGGAGTGATGCACCTCCAGCTCTAGGTAAACGAGTGGAGTAAATCCAACAGTAAACAGACCAGAAAACTGTTAGACGTATGGATAATGAGTTCATTCATCTAACTTGTTTGCGGTCGATGATTAGATCATTGCTGGAGGCGTTCTATCCATTTCATCTGTTGGGCTATGGTAGGAGAGAGGATTTAGTGTGATACTGAATGTGATACTAATGGAAGGAAAGAGGATTTAGTTGTGATACTGAATGTGACACTATGGAAGGCAATAGGATTTAGTGTTGTACGGGATATATCACACATAATCGCAACAAGAGTAAGAAGTATGATAGAGGATCGAGGCTATTGACCAGCAAGGTCAAGGATAAATCACGGCCTGGCTTAAAATTTGTTGAAGAGGGTAAAAAATTGGAATATGGGATCAGCCGAACAGGTCGGACGAAACATCGGTAAATGGCGGATATAGCAGTCTATGAGTTACTAGGAGTGTGGTAACTTATTAGACCTTACTACAGCACGTGTTCAGTCACGTGACCATGTGAACATTGGTCATGTGATAGGGTTGCTGCTGGACGTGGTCACGAGAGAGAAGCCTTTGGCGAGACTTTTGGAGAGAGAACATATGTTTGGAAGTTGGAGGATCAACGTAGTGAAGTATGTGAGATCTTTGTTTGTCTGCATGAGCGCCGAGAAAAGTGGTTGAAATGAAGTACTTGTGTATATGTTAGACCTTGTAGTTGGACTTATGCTTGGACCTGTTCTTCAATGCAGAGGTCGCTCTTGGGTCGCGGTGGAAGTCGGTGTGAAGTGTTGATTTATTTGTATGTTGTTGTATGTTGAGCTGTCACTACTTACAACATGTATTATCACACACATACACACACACACACACTTAACCACCACTAGATCATGACGTAAACGTAAACGAATACGTATGAAGGGCAAAAAGTTCCAGTAGATTCTTCAACCTCGTGACGAGGTTATAAACCAGGAAGTCAAACCACCTCTGACGATCTGAGGTGCTGAGTTGTTGTTGTTTCGACCTCTGCCTGTGTCGACAAGTCAGGGAACTTACTGACATTAACTCCCACGCTTTGGCTTTTTTTCCTTGAATAGAAATGATAATTTAGAGAAGACCGTATTGGAAGGATACATAATGGGAAAAAGAAAAAGAGGAAGACCAAGACGAAGATGGCTGCAAGACATCGTTGACGATCTGGAAATGGATGCAACAGCAGCAGGCCATCTTGCTCACAACCGAGAGGCCTACAGGAGTGCTGTTTGGGAGGCAAAGTTCCGCAAGGGACATGCAAATGAATGATGATGAGAAATGAACGGTGGTATGTTCTTTGCAGCTATGAATGAGTCAATGCCCAGTACGAAGTATCTACCGCAAGGAAGAACCGGGCAAGAACAATATTTGTTGAAGTTCCGTGTTTAAAAACAAGAACATTAAACTACTGTAGAAAATACGCCCTGTTATTACAGGTTTTTTTCCCTACTGTGGCTCATACACTTATACAATTATAGTTATCGCCCTTAAGCCCAAAAAATGAATGGATACACAAAAGAAAGCCATGACTATAAGTTCTGAGAAACACTGACCTACTTAGTCTGTGAAATGGAACAGCATTCAAGCAGCCAGGCATAGACTTGTAGATTATGTAAACATATTGTGTTAGAAGAGTAAAGAAATTCTTTGCTGTTCTGGTCCCGGAAGGAGTTGTATATATTAACTTAACTGCATGTTATTTGGTACTCAATATAATCTTCTACTTTTTCTTCTTCATCCTTCTTCTTCCTTCTCTCTTTTTTTTTACTTCTTCTTCTTCCTTCTTTCTTCTTCTTCCTTCTTTCTTCTTCTTCTTTTCCCTTCTTCTCCGTTCTTCTTCTTTCGTCGTCTTCTTCTTCTCCCTTCTTCTCTCTTCTTCTTTTTTCTTCTTCTTCTTCCTTATTCCTCTTATTCTTCTTCTTCTCTCTTCTTCTTCTCTCTTCTTCTTCTCTCTTCTTCTTCTTTCTCTTCTTCTTCTTCTTCTTCTTCTTCTTTCTTCTTCTTCTTCTTCATCATCATCTTCTTCTTCTTTCTTCTCTTTTCTTCTTCCTCTTCTCCTTTCTTCTTCTTCTTCTTCCTTCTTCTTCTCTTTACTTCTTCTTCTTCTTCGTCTTCTCGTCTTCTCTTTTCTTCTTCTTCCCTCTTCTTCTCTTTTCTTTTTCTCCTTTTCCCTTCTTCTCCGTTCTTCTTCTTCTTCTTTCGTCTTCTGGTTCTTCTCCCTTCTTTTCTTCTGCTTCTTCTTCTTTCTTCTTCCTTCTTCCTCTTCTTCTTCCTTCTTCTTTCTTCTTTTCTTTCTTCATCATCTTCTTCTTTTTCATTCTTCTTCATCTTCTTCTTCTTCTTCTTCCTTCTTCTTCTTCATCATCTTCTTCTTCTTCCTTCTTCTCTTTTTTTCTTCCTCTTCTTCTTCTCTTTTCTTCTTCTTCTTCTTCTTCTTCTTCTTCTACTTCTTCTCTATTCTTTTCGTCTTCTTCTTCTTCTTACTTCTTCTCCCTTCTTCTTGCTTCTGCTCCTTCTTCTTCCTTCTTCTTTCTTCTTTGTCTTCTTTGTTTTTTTTCTACCACTGTTGTTGTTTTTATACTTCTATTCTTCCACCCCCCACTTTATTCAGTTTTTGCTGTCCTCTTCCCCCCCTCCCCCTCTTTTCTCCTCCTTTTCTTGCTTTTTTCTGTTTCGTCTTTTCCTATTTTCTCACCTGTTGCTTTTTCTTCTTGTTCTTCCAGATTTATGTGTAAAAAACCCCTTATAATTGGCCTAGTTTTGGTCATGTACACATATATTACCTCGTATTTTCTCACCAAACGTAGGTGAGCAGTCAAAGGGGTATTGTTCTGATCCTAACAGCTTTTACCAACAAAATGAAATGATTTAGCACTGTGTGTATGATTACTATGTGAGAAAAATAGAAGACAAAGTACTGTAAGCACGAGAGAAAGGACATCTGTAATCTGTAATCAGAGAATGGAACTCCCCGAACTTCGGGAATTCCCGTACGTGATCCACCTTCTGTTCCAACAGCCAGTGAGGCGTGGGTCTGCTAATGGGGCCAGCCTCACATACTGGTTGTGGGTAATACTCCTTAAACGACTTCTTTCAGAAAATCGCCCACTTTCCCTCTCCTTCCCCCAATTATATCATCCGCCATACGCAGCATGTCCAAGGTGGCTTCTTACAATCTCATCTTTCTTCATTCTTAGGGTGCCCTGAATACTGATCTCCGGCCTTCTAACACGGAGTCAGTATTTCGAGTCCCAGATATTTCTCTTATCATTTTATCTTTCTCTGATGTCTAAAAGTTAAACTTGTCTACAATTTTTCGACTGCCTGTCATACAACGCCCTGCCAAAACGCTTCACTGTGCGAGATCTTTGAAACTGTTACCAACAGTCCATGTATTTCTACTTGTTGCTTCCCTTGAAGTTACTGCACATTGGTAAGCAGCTTTTGGGTGAACTGTTTCAGCTGTTTCTACTGCAGATTTCGCCACCAAAGGGTTAATGGTAACCGTTATGAATGGAAATGCCTGAATCGAAGCCGTTTTGGCTTCTGGTACTGGCACTAGTAAGCCCATATCATATCCGGCCCTCTCTTCTATTCGGTCAGCACTCCTCTTCCGCAATCATAATCCCTCCCCACAAAGTTCCACTCCCTTCTCACTTGTAACACATAGTTCAGAACCTCTTCACAGCATCACATTACAACACCTCTTCCCCAACTATAATCACATATTTTACCGTCTCCCAGCTAGATCACCATTGTCTCTCTCTCTCTCTCTCTCTCTCTCTCCGCTACACGCCTTCATATTTCTAGGACATTACAGCACCTGAGGTAGTGATACAAGGACATATCCTCACTGTCTTTTACTTTCCTTTGGGAAGACCCAGGTACCCATTTCTCAGACTGGACTGAACCCTTTGCCTCTGGGTGCGATATAATACCCTCCCCCTCCCCTTCTTTCTACTGATGTTCATGCTGTTACTTTGCTCTTGTTTCTGTTATTATACTTTCTCTTACTGCTGTTATTTTACTATTTATTGTTGGTATTGTTTCTCACGTTGGTAATATTTTTTTGTGTTATTGTTACCGTTATTATTTCCGTTATTGGTGTTGATATTAAACTAATTTACCTTGTTTATTTGCTGTTATTTTTTAAAATTTCTCTTCAACACTGAAAAATCAAGTTTATATTTTTCCAGTTGGGAGTTGTGATATTCAAGGAACATGCGTGGAGCGGGATAGGGAGGAGGTTACTTCGCAACCTGTAGTTTGTCTGTTACTGCGAAGGATATAAATGCAGTCTAAGTTAATTAAGTTTCGTTATCAGGTGATTGCAGGGCTGTAGGTGGAGCCTGCATTCATTTCCTCCTTTTACAAGCATGACCTAAAAACACCACAGCCTAGACATGGCATAATGTAAAAACACCCCATCTTGTACACAACGTACTGTAATATAAAAATAAATAAGGTAGACAGAGGTGTATGGTGCAGTTTTACAAAGTGAGGGAGGGAGTGAGTAAGGTGAGAAAAAAAAGAATAGAAAGTATGAGCCTTATTCGAGGATACATACACAACGAAACAAAAACACGAAGAACTTATCTGAATGTGTCTTCCTCCAAGTACGAAACAGAAATGTGTGTGGTAGAAGGGAGAAGGAAAGACCACGCTGCCTCCAAACAAAAGATGCCCGATAGAGCCAATCGTAAAGAAGAGGCGGAGAGAGAGGAGGAGAACAAGTGGGAGAAAGGGGTGGGGGGAAGGCAATAGAAACATGATAGCCGCTAGAGGTGTCGGGGGGGGGGGAAGAGGGGAGGGAAAAGGGGACGCGGAGAGATAATGAATGAATAACATAAACACCTGCAGGGAGAAAATGTGAAACTGATGAATAGGACAAGACCAATATGTTGGCAGAGAAAAAAAATAGGCTGGTAGTAGGGAGGGGCAGCATAGAGAAAGAAAGTAGAGTTTAAAAAAAAGGCCAGTCGAAAAATAAAGAACTTACAGAAAGCTGAAGACATTGTTAATTCCAGCTGGGTGGAGACAGCGCCTTATTTTCCAGACTGGAATTAACAATGTCTTCAGCTTTCTGTAAGTTCTTTATTTTTCGACTGACCTTTTTTTAAACTCTACTTTCTTTCTCTATGCTACCCCTCCCTACTACCAGCCTATTTTCTTCTCTGCCAACATATTGGTCTTGTCCTATTCACTAGTTTCACATTTTCTCCCTGCAGGTGTTTATGTTATTCATTCATTTATCTCTCCGCGTCCCCCTTTCCCTCCCCTCTTCCCCCCCCCCCGACACCTCTAGCGGCTATCATGTTTCTATTGCCTTCCCCCCACCCCTTTCTCCCACTTGTTCTCCTCCTCTCTCTCCGCCTCTTCTTTACGATTGGCTCTATCGGGCATCTTTTGTTTGGAGGCAGCGTGGTCTTTCCTTCTTCCTTCTACCACACATATTTCTGTTTCCTACTTGGAGGAAGACACATTCAGATAAGTTCTTCGTGTTTTTGTTTCGTTGTGTATGTATCCTTGAATAAGGCTCACGCCGAAATATCGGATGTTGTATGTTTTTCAATTATACATTCTCATACTTTCTATTCTTTTTTTTCTCACCTTACTCACTCCCTCCCTCACTTTGTAAAACTGCACCATACAACTCTGTCTACCTTATTTATTTAAACCAGTTTTACTGCAGTCGCCATTCCTTTTATCTGTAATATAAAAAGAGAAATTACCAGAAATGTGAAGAAAATTCGAACTTTTACCCACATTAATTACGCATGACCTGTTCTTGCTTTTAGGCCAGTGTTTCTCAAAATGAGCGATAACGCCCCCCGTAGGCGCTGGAAAAAGGACCAAGGGGATGTGAAAGAGAAAGTGTAAGTAGGGGGTACAGTGGAAGAAAAGGGGGCATTAGGCAGAGGGCCTTGAGGGAAGACGAAGCAGGTGACCGGAGGGGGGGGATAGTAATACCTTCCCTCTTAGCAATTATCAGCTTATGATATTAAGAAACTTGTGTCCCTACGTGGAAAAGAAGGAAGAAGAAGAAGAAGAAGAAATAGAAGATTATACTGAGTACCAAATAACATGCAGTTAAGTTAATATATACAACACCTTCCGGGACCAGAACAGCAAAGAATTTCTTTACTCTTCTAACAAAATAGGTTTACATCCATCTACAAGTCTATTCCTGGCTGCTCGGATGCTGTTCCATTTCACAGACTAAGCAGGTCAGTGTTTCTCAGAACTTATAGTCATGGCTTTCTTTTGTGTATCCATTAGCTGAAGTGGGTCCTGTACTCGTAATTAGTCATCACCTTAAGGCACCTCATCTAGATCGCACACTCACATTATTTTACCCTCAGCCTCAGTCATCCACGATCTGCCTCGTTTGATGTGTCTTCCCTTTACCAACCCAGCTCCTTATGGAGAGGATGGTCTTCATGCCACCAACCATGATACGAAGGGAAGTAACTCGCAAATTGAAATACGTTACCAGTGGCAGTTATCAGGTAGTATTTAAATATATCCTTAGATAGTGCCATCATCCAAGTTTATAATAGTTGTATGTAGGGGGCGCTGGGAGTTTCGTGCGCATGCACAAAGCAATAAAAAATGGCTACCCAACTGTTAGTGTGCACCTAAGAAGAACAGAGAAGTGTAGTGAGATTTTTGTGGGCTAAATTACATTCAGTTGAGGACATTCATGAGGAAATTATTACAGTTTATGCTGAAAAGTGTTTATGACATAAAGCGGTCTATAACAGGATAAAAGAATTTTCTCAGGGACGCGCCGAATTTGTTGTCAAAGTCCGACTTGGCTGTCCTGTTCAGATTGCAACAGAAGCGACTGTGCAACGTGTGAATGAGATTATCAGAGCTGATAGACGAGTAACGATAGACAGTGTAGCAAGTGCAATCAGATGTTCACATGCCTTAGCCTACAGAATAATGCATGAGCAATTGAATTTTCGGAAAGTTTGGTCATGTTGGGTACCCAGAGATCTGAATGATGAACACAAAGTGAACCGATTTGTTTTGTCATTGCAGCATCTCTGTCATTAAGCATATGAAAGTGAAGACACGCTTCAAAGGATTATTACTGGAGACGAATCTTGAGTGCACCACTAACAGCCCGAATAAAAACGTGCCTCAATGCAATGGAAATACCCGTCATCGCCATGCGAAAAAAAAAAAAATTCAAGATTACGTCTTCTGCGGGGAAGGTTATGCTGACAGTGTTCTGGGATTATCAAGGAGTGTTGTTAGCCAAGTTCCAGAAGTATGGTGACAGTGTGAATTCTGTATCGTACTGTGAAGTTCTGTCAATGCTACGGGATGCACTTCGAAGAAAACGTCCTGATCTGCTGACTAGAGGTGTGCTTCTCCTTCATGACAATGCCAGACCACATACGGCTCGGTTAACCCAAGAGAAAATTAGCCAGTTAGGTTGGGAAGTTCTTGAACATCCACCCTATAATCCTGACTTAGCTCCAAGTGATTTTCACCTGTTTGGTCCATTGAAAAACCACCTTGGCGGGAGAAGATTCTCGAGTGACGAAGGAGTGGAAACAGAAGTAACAAAAAATGGTTCAGAAATTGGACTCCCGATTTTTACGCCATGAGTATTGCATCACTGATTACATGATGGGACAAATGTATCAATGTTGGTGGCGATTACGTTGAGAAATAGGGGAATAATGTAGGTTCAAAAATTAAAAGTTTTCAAATTACTGTTGCATTTAGTTTTTTTGTAACAGACATTTGCAAGTTACTTAGTGACTTCCCCTCCCCTCGTATATGCTTTTACCTGAGCTTACCTGTCTTCAGACCTCACACAGCATATCAAGCAGAAAGCTCATGGCCGACACCGGATTATCCCTGGCGCTGCCCATGGTCACTCTCACTGCCTCGTTCTGTACACGCTCTAGTCTTATCAGCTGCTCATCTGACAGGGTGAGCAGGCCAAGACCATACTCCAGTGGTGACATCACCAGCGCCTGCATCAGCAAGAACAGAGCGCGCTGTGGAAAGTTTGCCGCAGACATTAACCTAACTTCTCCCAACGCTCTCCTGGCCTTTTGTATTATGTTTTTCACATGGTGTGCAGAGGCCAAGGATCGATCAAATGTGATCCCTAGATACCCCGTCAAATGTGTTTCTTGATACCTTGTCCCCGACATTTCACAATTGGAACTTCAGATCTCACAATTCTTTTGTTTAATGATCACCGCAGGGTTTATCACCACGTTGTTATCCTCACGCCAGCCTGGTATCTGATTCACCATTTTCTGTAGCCTTGAGACTAGCTCCTCTCAACACCATCAGCCTAATTCTGTGTTCTCCCCACAGCGTTACCAAATAACGTCGTAGCGCCAATAGAATAGACGTAGAACAGGAGACAAGGGAGACAATGGAGGATGTGTCGGAGGCAATAGAATGGATAGCTTCCCATGATGTCGTTTCATAATTAGAGACTAGCAATGTAATATATGAGATGTGTAAGCAATGTCTGATTAGAGAGAAACGATGTAATATATGAGATATATACGCAATATCTGATGCATCTTTCCCATCGTAACATATGCCTGTGAGACCTGGACACTTAACAAAACAGCTGAGAAACACATACACGCCTTTGAATGTAAATGCTACAGAAGAGTTCTTCAAATATCATGGACACAAAAAAAGAACAAATATATCCATGCTGCAAGAACTTAATATTGAAGAAGGCTGGCTAGTAAAGAGGATTAAACAGAGAAAAAGTAAATATTTTGGGCATATTAAACGCCATGATAATCTAGAGAAGACCATCTTGGAAGGGTACATAATGGGAAAAAGGAAGAGAGGAAGACCAAGGCGAAGATGACTGCAAGACATCGTTGATAATCTGCAAATGGATGCATCAGCAGCAGGCCATCTTGCTCACAACCGAGAAGACTACATGAGAGCTGTTAGGGAGGCCAAGTTCCGCGAGGAACATGCAAATGAATGAATGAGTGTCTGATTACAGAGAAATGATGTAATATATGAGATGTGTAAGCAATGTCTGATTATAGACTAGCGATGCAATATATGAGATATGTAAGCAAACCTATTTACGGAGACAATCGATGTAATAAATAAAATATGTAGACAAAGTGTGTTCAGGATGTGGTCAGGTTGTGGTCAGGTTGTGGTCAGATTGTACTCAGGACGTGGTCAGGCTGAACTTGTAACAACGTTCACGGCCTGGCCACAGTATTCCATAAATGTTACTTATGCAAATGAGCACGTGTCACGAAAACCCTCCGACGTGTCTGTCACTCATCATTTCCTCAGCACAAACAGACTTCTAAAACAGTCCACTAAGCAAAACTCTAAGGGTCTAACATCAGACTGGCTTTCATGAACAATTTATAAGATTCACAAGGAAATAGGTGCTATGTACGCGTCATTTGTCTGTTTCTTTGTACTACGTTCTAGTACAGCGATGTACATTTGTGTGTCGTTCGGATATGTACGTATGTGTGTGTGGTACGGCGATATATGCGCCTGATATGTGTAATCTTGCTGACCTTTCTTGAACGATTTTGCTTGAAATGAGCCTCTGTTATCTGTTCTTACAACATTTGGTACACTTTTCTTTCTTTCTTTCTTTCTTTCGTTCTGTCTTCTTTCTCGTCTTCTTCTTATTCGTCTTCACATATCTTCTCTACTTTCTCTATATCCTCATTTCCTTTCTTTCTTTCTTTCCTTTTGTTCCTCTTTGTCTTCTTCTTATCTCTTTTTCTTCTTCGTTTTCATAATTTTTCTTTCTTTACTGACTTTCTTTCTTCTTTCTTTCTTTCTTTTTTTCAGTCTGTCTTTCTTTTTTGTTTCTTTGTTTTTGTTGCTCTTTGTCTTCTTCTTCTCTCTTCTTCTTCATCGTCTTCCTAATTTTTCTTTCTTTCTTTCTTTCTTTCCTATCTTTTTAAAAAAATTTTATTGATGTAGCTATTTGTGTTGTAATAGTGCTGAAGAAAGATATGGTAACACTACATGGGTTTGTTTCCTGGTTTCTTTGAACTTTAGTTTTTCCTTTTTTTTTCTACGAGAAATTTATACTAAAGTAAATCCTACAAGGTAAAATTCCCGTTTCCATGCCATTAAGGGATATTGGGGATACGGTGTGGGGCCAACATCTCCCAGACCTTCGGCACATGAAAGTTTGATGTGGTCAGTATCACGCTTGGTCGTATTTACCTTCCCAGATTTCTCTGGTACCCATTTCTAGAGGCTGGGTGGACAATGCAAAATGGAATGGAAAAACTAATTATGTCAGTCCGTAAGAATAGCTAAGAGCAGAACCTCTATCTTAACGCGAAGAAAACTAAATTGATGACAACCAACTGACAAAACAAACAAGGCAGCTGATATATGTATCAGTGAGGAAAAACTGGAAGAATTGGAGAGTTTGGAATATACTGAATCACTGCTAACTAATAATGGAGATAAAATGATGGAAATTAAAAGGAGGACATCTATCGCTCTTCAGAAAGTAAAACAACTAAAAAATCTGTGGAGAGGAACAGACAGAACTACAAAAATAAGATTTTTAAGGGCATGCATCTTTCCCATCGCAACATATGCCTGTGAGACCTGGACACTTAACAAAACAGCTGAGAAACACATAAATGCCTTTGAATGTAAATGCTACAGAAGAGTTCTTCAAATATCATGGACACAAAAAAGACCAAATATATCTATACTACAAGCACTTAATATTGAAGAAGGCTGGCTAGTAAAGAGGATTAAAGAGAGAAAACTGAAATATTTTGGACACATTAAACGTCATGATAATCTAGAGAAGACCATCTTGGAAGGGTACATAATGGGGAAAAAGAAAAAGAGGAAGGCCAAGGCGAAGATGGCTGCAAGACATCGTTGATGATCTGCAAAATGGATGCCTCAGCAGCAGGCCATGTTGCTTACAACCGAGAGGCCTACAGGAGTGCTGTTAGGGAGGCAAAGTTCCACAAGCGACATGCAAATGAATGAATGAAAGATTTGTGTACCCCGGGGGCTTTTTGGTGTGTGCCAGAAAAATATCCCCACTGCTGGGACTTGAACCCAATATCACCGGATTAGTAGAACGAGCACCTAGCCCCTCAGCCAACCAGGTCACCCAGAACCATAATTTTGTTATTTTAACTCTGCCAGGCTTTTTTGCGCACAAAATTATTCTTGAGAATATCTTTGCACACGGATTCAAATTTTTGCACACGAACCGCATAAACTTAGATGCTACATTGGTTGAGACCCCATACCACTAGCCATCATTCACTGAGGGATTATAACGAGAGATATTTCCAAACAAAATGTACAAGAAAATCTGCGTTTATTTCAATTACATATAACTCCCTTCCCAGAATTGACCAAAAGAAGACAGCCACAAATACGTGGCTGTCTTTTTTATCTATTTGTATTATGCAGGGGCACGTAACTACATTCTCACAGTTATCTACCCCTTCAACAAGTGCGATAAATGATGCCCTTCTTATATTACTTCCCTTGTTAAAAAAATTGATTTCGTGTCTAATCTTGTGAGAGCGCTTTCGATGCCGCCAAAGTTGTCCTGTATAATTTATTTACGTCAGAACGCTATAAAACAGGACGCATTTTAAAGCTCAGACAACACTAGCCTCTCATAGAAAATGTCTCTTTTATGGCACACCGTTTATTCGCATAGTTTATTTTTAGCTTTAATTAAGAAAACAAAATATCCAGTGAAATAATTATCAAACTTGAGCAAACTGTCAACCATAATTTTCCCACTCTGGCTTTTATTAACACGGAAATGAAATACAAGCACAGTATAGACCTCCTCCCCCCACCTCTCTTATCACGGTGATGCCATGGGAGCAGGTGGTGGATGGGATGGGAGAGCAGCTGACAGATAATGTTGGTTATGATCACCATTCTATGATGGTAGGCAGATGATCTCAGTGTAGGGACAATGGCTACGTTCACTGACTAGTACAGTCACTGCCCGGAAGGAAAGCAGTGGTAAACTACCTTCTGTAAACATACCAAGAAACTCAACATGGAAGACAATTAGAAGAGGTGAAGAGTTTTGAATATCTTGGATCATTCAGTCAGTCAAGTGCCAAGTCACATGGCGTAGACTATCATTTCTCTCCACAATTCCCTTTCTTTTGAGTGGATTATCAGCTCCGTCTGTGACTTCTTGGATCATAACTAACTATTAATGGAGATACGATGAGAGAAATTAAAAGGAGGACATCTATCGCTCTTCAAAAAAGTAAAAACAACTAAATAAGCTGTGGAGAGGAACAGACAGAACTAGAAAAATACGATTTTTAAGGGCATGCATCTTTCCCATCACAACATATGCCTGTGAGACCTGGACACTTAGCAAAACAGCTGAGAAACACATAAATGCCTTTGAATACTAGAGTTCTTCAAATATCATGGGCACAAAAAGTAACAAATATAATCTAGGAACGATTCATTGAGTATTATTCTATGGAAGCCCTCAAAATCATTGTACCGAAAAGCAAGGTTACATTTCATGAACCAACAGATCTGATCGTATATAACCAGTCTCGCTAATTAGAGACCTCTTTTTATTGGATGAAAAGGGACTAGACAAATAAAAATGTGCCCAGCTCTATAAGATTTGTTACTTTTTTTTTTATTTCATACCGTGGTACAAGAAATCAGAAACATTGTAACTGGTAATTACTTACTGGAAGACTAGAAAGACAGATGGGAAGAAAGACATAAACAAAAAAGAAATAAACAAACAAACAAATGGAAACAATCAAAAAGAAACAAACTAGCAAACAAAAAGAAACAAATAAAAAGAAACAAACAAAAAGAAACAAACAGAAACAAACAAACAAACAAATAAGCAAAAAGAAAGAAAAAAGGGAAAAAAATAAGAAAGAGCAGAAAAATAGATTCATACACAAAGCGAATAAACAAAATATCGACTTAAATGTAGAAAGAAAAGAAAAAAAGGAAAGAAAGGAAAGAAAGAAAGAAATACCGGCTTAAAATGTAGAAAGAAAAGAAAAGAAAGAAAGAAGAAATAAAAGAAAGAAGAAGAAATAAGGTACCAAATAATCACGAGAAGGAAAAATAAAAAATGACACAAGAAAGATACAATGAAAAGAGAGCAACAACGAAAACACAGGCAGACAGGGAGAAAGAAACAAGGAAAGAAACCAAGAAAGAAAGAACCAAAAAAAATAAACAAGCAAGCAAAAGGCAACGAAAGAAGAAAAGATAGTAAGAGAGAAAGAAAAAAGAAAGAAAGAAAGAAACGGAAAAGGAAATATGAAGAAGAACAAGAAACGAAAGAAAGAAAGAAACAAACAAACAAATAAACAACAAAAAACCACCAGTTATTGCAAACACATTTCGCATTTACCATCATTAACTATTGGTTCTGTTGCCAGAGACATGAAAGTGAGTTCTACTTGAACATACCTTTTTTCTTTAAATACTCCCATCACGTGATAAAGCGCTGATTCATGCGCCTGACCATACAGTAGCGTGTACCTAAATTCAGGACCGTCTCCCTAACACATGTCTCACCGAACAAGATCGACAGAGGCATAATTCAATAGGGGGTTGACCAATCTACCCCTCCATCCTCAGCCTGCAGACCCCACCTTTTGTCCTGGCCCTTTGGACATGCCCATTCTACCCCAACATCCTAAGCTTGCAGACCCCACCTGTTGTGCTAGCCCTTTAGGCATGCCCAAACTACCCCAACATCCTCAGCTTGCAGATCCCACCTGTTGTGCTAGCCCTTTAGGCATGCCCAAACTACCCCAACATCCTCAGCTTGCAGACCCCACCTGTTGTGCTAGCCCTTTAGGCATGACCAAACGACCCCAACATCCTCAGCTTGCAGATCCCACCTGTTGTCCTGGCACTTTGGGCACGCAGAAGCTCATGAAAATATATGGGCCACTGGCTGGACAAAAAGAAAGAGCCCTCAGGGTCCACCCAGCCTTTAAAAATGGATATCAGAGAAATATTTGAAGGTAAATGCGGTTAGGTGTGATACTGACCAAATCACACTATCATTTGCGCCGAAAGGCGTGGAAATATAGGCCTAACACTTACCCCCAATATGCCTTAATGGCATGGAAACGGAAATTGTATCCTTGCTCTGGGTGGCTGGAAAACCACTAGGCAAGGTGAAAACTGGACAAGTGGTACATCTTGAAGTCTGTTATGTACACATTCGGGGAGCGGGGGATGAAGAGTTACAATGGGAGAATGCTGCTACATCCGCAGAATGAAGGAACTGGGCGAGAGAAGGATAAGCTCCCTTTGTGAACTGAACGAAGGCGACGAACCTACAGTCACCACGTGACAGGGACAATCACCACGCACACTTTACACTGGTAACTGGAACGGGCAGCGGAACTGACAGACAGGCGCTATAACCCGCCTACAAGCTGACAAGCTGCGGTGCTCAACATCTTCACAACATCGGCTGCAAAAGAACAGCAGCTCCAGGGAGATAGAAAGCAAGACACGACAAGACAAGAAACAGTCTCAATATCAGGAACTTATGAACGGAACAATTTGTCCTCAGTTTACTCCAGTCACACACACACACACAAATGTCGTGAAGGTAATATCCGACGATCATGCTCAAACTTCGTCGACCAACTGAAGAGTTTGTCTCACGATTCCACAAAACACAGATGGGTTTTCTCTTCCTGGACACCACTTTGTTACTCGTGACTGCCTCACTACCTGTAAGGTAAAAGGTAAAATCCCCATTCCCATGCCATTAAGGCATTTTGGGGATACGGTGTTAGGCCTGTATACTCACGGCCTTCTGCACATGAAACTGTGACGTAGTCAGCATCGCGCCCGGCCGCACTTGCCTCCACAGACTTCCCCTGGTACCTATTTTTAGAAGCTGGGCGGACCCTGGAGCCTTTCTGGTGTAGTGGTAGTTGAAAAACGTCCCATTTCTGGGACTTGAACCCGGATTATTTAAATGAGAGCTTAACCACTCAGCTAACCAAGCTGACCTCGCTACATGTACAGAAAACCTCTAAATGTATTTGTTTTCCTTAATCAGTGAAGTACACTATTATCACCTCGTAGTTTCTACGTAGAGGAGAACGTGTGATTGCGTCTGTTCAAAATGAGTATATCCGTATGTGGAGTTAACGAGAGAAAACGATTACAACTTTGAGTGTCTTCTATGACCAAAGATGTCTGTAGTAGAGTTTAGGCGCTGTTAAAGGTCGGCGATGAAATATGTAGAATCTATGATCAGGGATCTGTAATCTGTAATCAGAGGCTGACATCCCCGAGTTCCGGGCATTCCCATATGTGCTCCGCCTCCCGTTCCGACACCCAATGAAGTGTGCTCCTGCTGATGAAGTCAGCCAGACATTGGATGTGGGTAGTACAGGTAGATAGAGGTGTATGGTTCTAGTAATACAGGTAGATAGAGGTGTATGGTTCTAGTAATACAGGTAGATAGAGGTGTATGGTTCTAGTAATACAGGTAGATTGTGCTAGCCCTTTAGGCATGCCCAAACTACCCCAACATCCTCAGCTTGCAGACCCCACCTGTTGTCCTAGCCCTTTAGGCATGCCCAAACTACCCCAACATCCTCAGCTTGCAGATCTCACCTGTTGTCCTGGCACTTTGGGCATGCCCAGTCTACCCCAACATCCTCAGCTTGCAGATCTCACCTGTTGTCCTGGCCCTTTGGACATGCCCAATCTACCCCAACATCCACAGCTTACAGACCCCACCTGTTGTCCTGGCCCTTTAGGCATGCCCAAACTATCCCAACATCCTCAGCTTACAGAACCCACCTGTTGTCCTGGCCCTTTAGGCATGCCCAAACTACCCCTACATCCTCAGCTTACAGAACCCACCTGTTGTCCTGACACTTTGGGCACGCAGAAGCACATGAAAATAAATGGGCCACTGGCTGGACAAAAAGAAAGAGGCCTCAGGGCTCACCCAGCCTCTAAAAATAGATATCAGAGAAATATTTGAAGGTAAATGTGGTCAAGTGTGATACTGACCAAATCACACTTTCATCTGCGCCGGAATGCGTGGAAATATGGGCCTAACACCTATCCCCAATATGCCTTAATGCCATGGAAACGGAAATTGTATCTTTGCTCTGGGTGGCTGCAAAACCCCTAGGCAAGGTGAAAACTGGACAAGTGGTACTTCTTGAAGTCTGTTGTGTACACATTCGGGGAGCGGGGGATGAAGAGTTACAATGGGAGAATGCTGCTACATCCGCAGAATGAAGGAACTGGGCGAGAGAAGGATAAGCTCCCTTTGTGAACTGAACGAAGGCGACGAACCTACAGTCACCACGTGACAGGGACAATCACCACGCACACTTTACACTGGTAACTGGAACGGGCAGCGGAACTGACAGACAGGCGCTATAACCCGCCTACAAGCTGCGGTGCTCAACATCCTCACAGCATCGGCTGCAAAAGAACAGCAGCTCCAGGGAGATAGAAAGCAAGACACGACAAGACAAGAAACAGTCTCAATATCAGGAACTTATGAACGGAACAATTTGTCCTCAGTTTACTCCAGTCACACACACACACACAAATGTCGTGAAGGTAATATCCGACGATCATGCTCAAACTTCGTCGACCAACTGACGAGTTTGTCTCACGATTCCACAAAACACAGATGGGTTTTCTCTTCCTGGACACCGCTTTGTTGCTCGTGACTGCCTCACTACCTGTAAGGTAAAAGGTAAAATCCCCATTCCCATGCCATTAAGGCATTTTGGGGATACGGTGTTAGGCCTGTATACTCACGGCCTTCTGCACATGAAACTGTGACGTAGTCAGCATCGCGCCCGGCCGCACTTGCCTCCACAGATTCCCCTGGTACCTATTTTTAGAAGCTGGGCGGACCCTGGAGCCTTTTTGGTGTAGTGGTAGTTGAAAAACGTCCCATTTCTGGGACTTGAACCCGGATTATTTAAATGAGAGCTTAACCACTCAGCTAACCAAGCTGACCTCGCTACATGTACAGAAAACCTCTAAATGGATTTGTTTTCCTTAATCAGTGAAGTACACTATTATCACCTCGTAGTTTCTACGTAGAGGAGAATGTGTGATTGCGTCTGTTTAAAATGAGTATATCCGTATGTGGAGTTAACGAGAGAAAACGAATACAACTTTGAGTGTCTTCTATGACCAAAGATGTCTGTAGTAGAGTTTAGGCGCTGTTAAAGGCCGGTGATGAAATATGTAGAATCTATGATCAGGGATCTGTAATCTGTAATCAGAGGCTGACATCCCCGAGTTCCGGGCATTCCCATATGTGCTCCGCCTCCCGTTCCAACACCCAATGAAGTGTGTTCCTGCTGATGAAGTCAGCCAGACATTGGATGTGGGTAGTACAGGTAGATAGAGGTGTATGGTTCTAGTAATACAGGTAGATAGAAGTGTATGGTTCTAGTGATACAGGTAGATAGAGGTGTATGGTTCTAGTAATACAGGTAGATAGATGTGTATGGTTCTAGTAATACAGGTAGATAGAGGTGTATGGTTCTAGTAATACAGGTAGATAGAGGTGTATGGTTCTAGTAATACAGGTAGATAGAGGTGTATGGTTCTAGTAATACAGGTAGATAAGGGTGTATGGTTCTAGTAATACAGGTAGAGGTGTATGGTACAGTTTTTGCAAAGCGATAGAGGGAGCGAGAAAAGTGAGTAAAAAATACAAATAATGAAAAAAACATGCAACTTTCAATATTTTGGCGTGAGCCTTTTTCAAGGACTGCATACAAAAACAAACACAACATAGTATAATACTAAAAGAAGAAAAATGAAAATGAAAAAAAAACGTAGCTTTGTGGTGTCCCTCTTCTCACTTTTGTCTCATTCCCTCTATCGCTTTGCAAAACTGTATCATACACCCCTATATACCTGTATTACTAGAACCATACACCCCCGTCAACCTGTATTACTAGAACCAGTTTTACGGCAGTCGCTATCTCTTTTTGTTGTGGGTAACGCCCACTAAAACACTTCTTTTAGAAAAAAAAAACGTCCACTTTCCCTCTCCTCCCTCCAGTTAGATCATCCTCCTGGTATGATTGTTGTCATTCAACCCGATATCTTCCTCCTTATCCAGCCTATAAAAGATGGCTCTTGCAGCCTCCTCTTTGCCCATTCCTAAGTTCCCTGAATTGATGCCGTGACTTTTCTTCTAAATAAAAATAAAATGCACAAAGAAACTAACTCCGTCTGTATTCTATTCTTCCTATTGTTAATGTAGATTCACATTTTAAAATCTCATGAAAGTTAAGAATTAAGGAGAAAGGCAATCGCCATTCTTGGGCACATGATGAGAAGAGAGAACTTGCAGAACATCATAACCATGGGCAAAAACTGAAGGCAGGCAGGCGAGGCAGAGGTCGACCGAAGGAGGAGATATAAGAAGGCCTGACATTGTGGCTTAGGAAGAAATCAACAACAATAGCACTCAGAAATGTCAAGGACCGAGTTCTGTGGAAGAGTAAGACCCCCTACGCCGCCTGGCATGGAACGTGATGATGATGATGATGATGATGATGATGATGATGATGATGATGATGATGATTAATAGCCATCGCGTGAATTCCAATTAAAAAATATGTTTGTGCACATATGCACTATAGATTTATTTATATGGCCTTCGGGATTTCTGGTCTGGAAATCTAAAAACCAAAACATTTATAATAGTTTTGAACTAAGAGTACCTCATCAGCCTTCTGTTTTAGAAAAAATGAAGCGAAACGAAACGAAATTAGAATGTACTACACTGAATAACAGAATCCAGAAAAATGTGGCGGTTTGCTCTATGGTTCTAGTGAAAACGAGATCTGTGTCAAATCTGGGATGCGTTTTTCTTTCAAATCTTTCTTCTTTTTTTTCCTTTTAGAGGGACTTCATGCCTGCTTCTTCTCAAAATCCCTTCCTTCTGAGGACTGCAAGGAAGACCGGTCTTCCAGGAAGTGACCAGCTTAACCCCCTTTAAAAAATGGTCGTTAGCCACTTCCGGAAGCAAGGAGAGAAACAGGAAGTTGTTTTGGAAGGGGAACTGGCCTGCAGAACTTCCGTCCCGTTTCTGAAAACATAGGTGATGATGGAATGGCGTGCAGAGAACCGTGCTGACCAGAAAAAATAAGCACGAATTGTGAGACTGTAGAGGAAGACGTAGTTCTTGATTGGGAGCAGAAACGTCACAAGTTCTTCGTGAGCGTCCATCTGTGAATGAGAAGGGGTTACTGAAAGGGCATACACGTTTTAGTTTCTATATATTTCTTTCTATATATTTCTTCCTATATATTTCTTTCTATATATTTCTTTCCCTGTATTTCGTCTCTGAAATCTTTAAGACCAGTAGTAAATGCTTTCACCTTAAGATGAACCGATTTGGAGGAGGTTGAAAACTGCGATCAATTTAAGTCGGTGATTACCAAAAATATTGAAGAAGTCAATCAATTTGCATACCTTGGCAGCTACATAGACCAGGATGGTGACACTAGAAAGGAAGTTAGGATCAGAATTGCAAAAGCAGCATCAATCTTCAAGAATCTTGAGAACATATGGAATTCAAAAGTTATAAGCACAAAAACCAAGTTAAGACTATTCAGTTCAAATGTAATATCCACCCTCATTTATGCATGCGAAAGCTGGAAAACAACTAAAGAAATAGAAAAGAAATTAGACTCTTTTGAAAACAAATGCCTAAGGAAAATACTCGGCATCAAGTGGAATGAATTCAAGAACAATGCAGAGATAAGACAGATGACTGAACAACAACCAGTCTCCTGGGTGATCAGGAAAAGGAGATGGACATATGTTGGTCACGTGATGAGAAGAAATGATCAGAGAATCCCAAAACAAGCTATCAAGTGGAACACAACAGGCCGAAGAAAAATGGGCAGACGGCGTGAAACTCTGAAGAGGACATTATTAAGAGAGGCCAAGTTAACAGGCATAAAATCCTTTGATGAGGTTGAAAGACTCGCCGAAGACAGGAAAAATTGGCGAACTACTTTGTGAGCCCTATGTGACGTCTAACGGCACGGGAAGGATATAAGATATAAGATATAAGATATAAGATAAGATTACCAAAAAGGGATGTAACCTCTCCCCTCCCCTTCACACATACACACACACACACCACTCCCCTGGATTGTAGAAAACAATCTATGTTTGAGTACACAAAAGAAGAGAAATAAATTTTTTCCTCTGGTACCACTACAGCACAAATGCCCAGTAAGTCCACCCAGCTTCTAAATACGGGTACCAGAGAACCTTGGAAAGGTGAATGCGACCAGGTGTGATAATGACCACACCACACGTTCATGGTGTCCATGGTCTTTAAAATGCGGGCCTAACACCGTATCCCGAATATGCCTAAATGGCTTGTAAACAGGGATTTTGTCTATTACTTGTAGGTGCTAGTGGTATGGTCAAAGGAGTTGCCAACTAAAAATCTTTGGGAATCAGTCAGTCATTTGCTTGTCCCTTGCAGAACTTTGCCTCCCTAACAGCTCTCCTGTAGGCCTCTCTGTTGTGAGCAAGATGGCCTGCTGCTGGTGATGCATCCATTTACAGATCATCAACGATGTCTTGCAGCCATCTTCGCCTTGGTCTTCCTCTCTTTCTTTTTCCCATTATGTACCCTCCCAAGACGGTCTTCTCTAGATTATCATGATGTTTAATGTGTCCAAAATATTTAAGTTTTCTCTCTTTAATCCTCTTTACTAGCCAGCCTTCTTCAATATTAAGCTCTTGTAGTATGGATATATTTGTTCTCTTTTGTGTCCACGATATTTGGAGAACTCTTCTGTAGCATTTACATTCAAAGGCATTTATGTGTTTCTCAGCTGTTTTGTTAAAGATTCCAGGTCTCACAGGCATATGTTGCGATGGGAAAGATGCATGCCCTTAAAAATCTTATTTTTCTAGTTCTGTCTGTTCCTCTCCACAGATTATGTAGTTTTATTAGTTTTTTTTTATTAATGATAGATGTCCTCCTTTTAATTTCCCTCATTGCATCTTCATTGACTAGTTAGTAATGATCCAAAATATTCACAACTCTCAATTTCTTCCAGCTCCTAGCGCACATACCGGTAACCCTATTATATATTTTTCTATTTTGTCTCGCCGTCGTTGTCTAAGTCTACGCCTTTGCTTACTTCTGTATAAGCCATCTTTGTCTGTCTATCCTCCTTCTTTCTCTCTAAATGCTCGAGCTACCTCAGGCTGTTGTAAGTGGAGAGTTATTTCTTATCCTTTATTTTGTGTGTGTGTGTGTGTGTGTGTTTCAGACTCAGTGAGTGGTCTGTCAGGACCCTGCATTGTGCAACTTTTAAAACTCATAAGAGGATGTTTGTTGCTGTCATTAAGTGACACGTGTGTATTTGTTTGTTTGTTTGTTTGTTTTAATTTATTTGTTGTTTTTGTGCGTTTTTTAAATGTTTTTTTTAAAATTCTCCTTCCAAATAAAAAAAACAACAACAGTTGGTATTATTTCCTTTCCTATCTCAAAAGTAACACTTTCTTGCAGCACTTCCTCTCTCTCTCTCTCTCTTTCTCTCTCTCAAGTGCTCTCTTTTTCTTCCTCTCTCATACTTTCTCTCTCTCTCTCAAGTGCTCTCTTTTTCTTCCTCTCTCATTCTCTCTCTCAAGGTTCTCTTTTTCTTCCTCTCCCATACTTTCTCTCTCTCTCTCAAGTGGTGCCTTTTTCTTCCTCTCTCATACTTCCTCTCTATCTCTCTCTATCTCTGTTTAACGCTCTTTGTCTCTGTCTATCTCTCTCTATCTCTCTCAGGTGCTCTCTTTTTCTTCCTCTCTCATACTTCCTCTATCTCTATCTCTCTCTATCTCTGTCTCTATCTCTGTCTATCTCTGTCTATCTCTGTCTATCTCTGTCTCTATCTCTCTATATCTGTCTCCATCTCTCTCTCCTTCTCTCTGTCTATCTCTCTCTATCTCTGTCTCTGTCTATCTCTCTCTATCTCTCTCAAGTGCTCTCTTGTTCTTCCTCTCTCGTACTTCCTCTCTATCTCTCTCTATCTCTGTCTATCTCTCTCTATCTCTGTCTATCTCTCTCTATCTCTGTCTATTTCTCTCTATCTCTGTCTCTATCTCTCTATCTCTGTCTCTATCTCTCTCTCTATCTCTCTCTCTATCTCGCTTTATCTCTGTCTCTATCTCTATTTCTCTCTATCTCTGTCTATCTCTGTCTCTATCTATGTCTATCTCTATCTCTGTCTATCTCTCTCTATCTCTGTCTCTATCTCTGTCTATCTCTCTCGATCCCTCTCTATCTCTGTCTCTATCTTTCTCTATCTCTGTCTATCTCTCTCTATCTCTGTCTCTCTCCGTCTATCTCTCTCTATCTTTGTCTATCTCTGTCTATCTCTCTATCTCAGTCTATCTCTCTCTATCTCTATTTCTGTCTATCTCTCTCTATTTCTGTCTGTCTCTCTCTATCTCTATCTCTCTCTATCTCTGTCTCTATCTCTCTCTATCTCTGTCTATCTCTCGCTATCTCTGTCTCTATCTCTCTCTATCTCTGTCTATCTCTCTCTAGCCAGCGTTTAAAAAAACTGTCTTCTTCCTAAACCTCGGATTGATCTGTACAAGAAAAGCCTTGCATACTCTGCAGTACAGCTCTGGAACACCCTCCTTTACAATTTAAAATCCATTGGTAATACTTCATCATTTAACTCAAACCTGTTTCATTATTTACTTGCTTGTAATTATATGCCTCCATAAAATAACCAGCACTCTCTCAACACATGGCTCGTAAACCATCAAGTACTTCAATGACATAGTTAGAAAAGCAACTTGTTAGATATTGTTAGAAATTATTTTAATGTTTGTTAAAAAAACATATGTTAGAATATCTGTATTTACAATGTATTTTTATTTATGTATATGTCTGCGTGTGTATGTGTGCGTGAGTGCTATTTTGTTAGGTTAATTACTCCTTCTCTTTTACTTTGAATGTAGTAGTTAAATCTTACACTCTTTTGATATGTTTTTCCTAATTTAATTTGTATTTTTGTACCAAATCAAGTGTGTGGGAAGAATGAAAGATGGAGTGATGAAGGGCAGAATGGAAGACGGGCCTGCGTGCCCAATTCTTTACCCTTTAAAAATAAAGATTATTCATTCATTCATTCATTCATTCATCCATTCATTCATTCATTCTTTATCTCTGTCTATCACTGTCTATCTCTCTCTATTTCTCTCTATCTCTGTCTGTCTCTCTCCATCTCTGTCTATCTCTGTCTATCTCTCTCTATCTCTCTCTATCTCTCTACCTCTCTTTGTACCGTAATCCACATGCATCATCTCTTTGGTACGATCACTTCACGACTATGAGGATGAGGTTTCAACCTTTAGGTTCAAAGATATTATCATTCTTGGAGATTTCAACATAGATCTAACACAATCAAATCTAACTTGGAGCAATATTATATTATCCTATAATCGTTGCCAAATTGTCACCAAACCTACCAGAGTAATAGAAGCATCATCCACATTATTAGATCATATACATGTAGCCCAACCAGAAAACATCATTGAATGTAACATCCCTCATACTTCGTTAAGTGATCATTACCCAGTCTGCTGTACGTGGACAAGAAAGGGGTATAAACTTCCTAAACACAATCACATCAGTATGAAATTTAGGAGCTTCAGAAAATTTAACCTAGAATTATTCCTTAATGATTTGCAAGAATCTTCACTTGTCACGTGTACCAACTAAATGACCCTGATGAGGCAATAGAATATTGGCTAAAGATCTTCAGAGATATATTAGACAAACATGTCCCCATGAAAGAGGTGAGAGTAAAACACCAGACGAAGTCACCTTGGATAACACCTGCAATACTACAATCCATGAGAGAACGTGATCGGGCGCACAATATCAAGGACTTTGTGACCTACCGTTCACTCAGAAACAAAGTTCAATACTTAATAAGACAAGAGAAAAAAAATTACTTCAGGAATCTAATACAGAATAAATCAGACAATAAATCAATTTGGAAAGCCATAAATACTCTATCAAATAAAAGAATGGAATTTGATACTCAAGCCATCAATCGTGCATACACTAGCGCACATATCAGTACACATTTCAGAGAAGAAATCAACGTTCTTAAATCATCAGTATCAGCTCCTGTATGCGACTTACATGAACTACAAACATTCCTGGACAGCAGATGTACTGATTTTAAACAGTTACACATTTCATTCTTAACAGTCAGTGAAGTTCACAGTTATCTCTTAACCTTAAAAAACAACAATACAGCTGGGCTTGATGATATTAGTAATAAGATCTTACGTTATGCTGCACCTGTCATTTCACATACACTAACATATATTTACAACCAGTGCATTGCAAAATGTTATTTCCCTGAGGCTTTTAAAACTGCTAAGGTGTATCCTCGCTTTAAATCTGGCTAATCCAACAATCTTATCAACTATAGACCAATATCCATATTATCGTCATTATCAAAACCACTCGAAAAACACATACACAAAATAACTCTACGACACATGGAAGAGAACAATTTACTCATAGACAGTCAGTCAGGCTTTAGACCCAATCATTCCTGCCACACAGCTCTTACCAAAATGACAGAAAACTGGTTAGTAAACATAAATGACGACAGACTATGTGGTGCCATCTTTGTCGACTTTAAAAAGGCATTTGATATGATTGACCACGGTATTCTTGTAAGAAAAATAAAGACGTATAGACTGCACCCTGACCTAATAAAATTAATTGCATCGTTTCTTTCAGACAGACAACAGGTAGTATTCTTCAACAATTCTCTATCAAATTCTGCTAAAGTTGACACTGATGTTCCGCAAGGTTCTATTCTAGGCCCGTTGCTCTTTGCTATCTATATCAATGATCTTCCACTTCATCTTAAACACTCTTCTTGTGACCTTTTTGCCGATGATTGCACAGTCTACACCAGTGACTACGATTGTGTTAATCTAGAATCAACTCTTCAGGTCGATTTATACAATTTAATTGGATGGAGCAAAAATAAGGGCATGATTATAAACACCGATAAAAGAAAATCAATGCTCATAACAACAAGACAGAAACTACAAAACGCAATAAAAACAACACTTCGGCTCTGTACAGAAACATCACAGATAGAAAACGTTAGCGAGCACAAAACACTAGGTCTTATTATTGACCAACATCTGACCAGGAACTCTCATGTGCAATGTCTAACAAAACTCATCACACAAAAAGTATACCAATTAACTAAAATTAAGCACTTCATAGATCAAGACACTAGGAAGACATACTACATAGCTCATATACAAACACATTTAGACTATTGCTCAACAGTTTGGGATGGTTGCTCAGTGTCAAATACAAAGAGGCTTTGCTCTCTCCAAAAGCGAGCAGTAAAGCTTATTAGTGATGAAGATCAAGCACAAACAACTAATCATCACAAACGTATCAAAATACTACTTCTTAAGAACAGGTTCCTCTTCAACAAAGCCAAGTTAGTACATCAAATTTTTTCACGGCATGCCCCGCCTTATCTATCTTATCTTATATCTTATATCCTTCACGTGCCGTTAAACGTCACATAGGGCTCGTAAAGTGGTTCGCCAATTTTTCCTGTCTTCGGCGAGTCTTTCAACCTCATCAAAGGATTTTATGCCTGTTAACTTGGCCTCTCTTAATAATGTCCTCTTCAGAGGTTCACGTGGTCTGCCCCTTTTTCTTCGGCCTGTTGTGTTCCACTTGATAGCTTGTTAAGTGACCAACATATGTCCATCTCCTTTTCCTGATCACCCATGAGACTGGTTGTTGTTCAGTCATCTGTCTTATCTCTGCATTGTTCTTGAATTCATTTCACTTGATGCCGAGTATTTTCCTTAGGCATTTGTTTTCAAAAGAGTCTAATTTCTTTTCTATTTCTTTAGTTGTTTTCCAGCTTTCGCATGCATAAATGAGAGTGGATATTACATTTGAATTGAATAGTCTTAACTTGGTTTTTGTGCTTATAACTTTTGAATTCCATATGTTCTCAAGATTCTTGAAGATTGATGCTGCTTTTGCAATTCTGATCCTAACTTCCTTTCTAGTGTCACCATCCTGGTCTATGTGGCTGCCAAGGTATGCAAATTGATTGACTTCTTCAATATCTGTCCCTTCTATGTGTATTTTTCCATTTTGATTGATGGGAATTTTCATTATTTTTGTTTTGTCCTTGCTAATTTCAAGTCCTATTTTGCTAGCCAGTGAAGACAGGCTATCTGTTTTTTCTTATCTATGGAACCTGTTTAAGTTTAGCCCAAAGTGCAGCCAACGCTTGAACAACATATGTCTTCCAAAACCTAGACATGACCTTTACAAGAAAAGCTTTAGTTATTCTGCTGCTCATCTTTGGAATACCCTCCCATCCTATATAAAAAATATAAATTATACTCCTTCCTACAACTACAGGCTTTCCCAATATCTATTTGATGTCGACTACATGCCTCCATGAATTATAAAACTTAAAAGTTATCTTAAGCTGCTCTTACAGACACCGAATAGAATTAATTGTTTTCTGAATAGTCCCGAAAATTTTGTTTAGTAGATAGTCATTTATAATGTATGTAGTTACTTCTGTACTGAGTGAATGTTTAAGAGCGAAACGTAAATGTTATATTTTATTTTATGTCTCTCAGCTTCAATGTTAGTTATGTTTGTTATATGAACAGCATATTTGTAGAATGTCTGGAACAGAGTGAAAGATGTATGATAAAGGGCAGAATGTCAGACGGGCCTGCGTGCCCAATTCTTAACCCTTTTGAAATAAAGATCAATCAATCAATCAATCAATCTCTATCTCTGTCTCTCTCTGTCTATCTCTCTCTATCTCTCTCTATCTTTGTCTATCTTTCTCTATCTCTGTCTATCTCTCTATCTCAGTCTATCTCTCTCTATCTCTCTCTATCTCTATTTCTGTCTATCTCTCTCTATCTCTGTCTATCTCTCTCTGTCTCTATCTCTCTCTATCTCTGTCTCTATCTCTGTCTATCTCTGTCTATCTCTATCTCTGTCTATCTCTCCCTATCTCTATCTACCTCTCTCTCTATCTCTGTCGCTCTCTATCTCTGTCTCTCTCTATCTCTGTCTCTATCTATCTCTATCTCTTCTATCTCTCTCTATCTCTGTCTCTATCTATCTCTATCTCTGTCTCTATTTCTTTCTATCTCTCTCTATCTCTGTCTCTCTCTCTATCTCTGTCTATCTCTCTCTATCTCTTTCTATCTCTGTCTATCTCTCTCTATCTCTATCTTTGTCTATCTCTCTCTATCTCTGTCTATCTCTCTCTCAAGTGTTCTCTTGTTCTTCCCCCCCCCCCCCATACTTTTTCTCACTCTGGAAATGTACATGAAATTGTTTTGGCATTGCTTCTCTTTCTCTCTATGGATGTACATGAAAACTTGTTATTTTCTTTAAAATCTCTCTCTCTCTCTCTCTACCTCTGTGTGTGTGTGTGTGTGTGTGTGTGTGTGTGTGTGTGTGTGTTAGTCCATGATTTTACTTATTCTATGTTGAAACAGTCCTAAGAAAGTAGCCTCACTGAAGGTGCAGAACTAGAAACGAGCTCTGTTCCTGCACGTCGACTGTTACAAGAACCTGAACTCTGCGAGCAGGGCCGGTAACTTGGTGCGTGTGTCCGGCTGAGTTATAGGGATAATGTTTAGCATGATGGCTTTGTATATGTCTATCTTCTGTGCTGTGTGTGCTTCTATTATGTTCTGTAGTGTTGCTATACTAGGTGTAATTATACTGCACTCATAAAATATGTGTTCTTCTGTTTCATGTATATTGTTCCTGCATAGTTGGCATGGTGTCTTCTGTTTGAATCTTTGAGCTGCTCTCTGTGTGATGGGTGTCATGTTGTAAATAAGCCGATATGTAGTTTCTCTGGATTTCGGTATGATATCCTGAAGATGGAGGTTTTTGAAAGTTACTTTAAAGTCGAAGAGCCAGCATCTCCGACCTCTTTTGATCCTGAGATGTAGTAGGGGTGCCTGTTTCCTGATTAGATGTTTGTAGATGTAATTTGTTTTACGGTGTAGGAGTGCTTTGTTTCCGTGGATGATTTGGATGTAGGTTTTGTAGAAGAGGTTGTGTTATAGGATCATATATATAGAATATTTATATATATATAGAGAGTATATATTTTTGTTTTCATTACACCGCATGGCGCTGTTAGATAATTGTACCACGTTGATGTGGTGAGGGTTTTTGTATTAAAATCTTAGCCTGGACGAAAGGGTACCACCTTGTTGATCATGGTACCTTCCGGGACAGTAGATAAATAGTCTCGTATTCTCATACGAGTGGACCTTTTTTTTTTAAGACGACGAAAACAACAGGTCGTGACACGGTGGTACTGCAAGCCGGGTCCACCCGTAACAAGATGTGGACCATACCCCCGGCATTCAATGTGCAAGCCAGGCCTCAAGCATCTCGTTGGTTCCAAAATAACAAAGTGTACATTCTACAGAGCGTAGAACTACATTTTGTTTTCAGACTCAGTGATTGATCTATCAAGACCTTGCACTGTGCAACTTGGAAAACTCTTGCGAGTGATCGTTGCTGCTGTCATCATGTAGCACTTTTGTGTTTATATGTGTGGTTTTTTTTCCCTTTGTATTTTCCTTCTTTGTTTTCCTGCTTTTTTTTAAGGCCGAGAAAACTTTGATCTTAGACACAGCGATCTATTACAGGACAATAAATTACTTCTTATCTTCCATTGTTGTGTTACAGTGTCTCTTACTGGATCATAAGTGACTTCTTATCTTCCATTGGGGGTGTCTGAGTGGCGAAGTGGTTAGTGCATGGCGAAGGTCGGGGGTTCGAATCCGGCCGGAGGCACCCCAGTCACCCAGCTGTAGAAATGGGTACCCGACTTCTTCTGGAGTTAGGGAAGGAAAGGCGGCCAGGCGTGATACTGACCTTATCACCCTCTAGTGTGCTGACAGGTCAAGGAAAATATGGGCACTAACACCATATCCCTATGTGCCTCTAAGGCATGACAGGATTACCTATATTCCATTGCTGTGTTATAGAGTTTCTTACTGGACCATAAGTGGCTTCTTATCTTCCATTGTTGTGTTACAGTATCTCTTACTGGATCATAAGTGACTTCTTATCTTCCATTGTTGTGTTATAGAGTTTCTTATTGGACCATAAATTAGGTTATCTTCCAGTGTTGTGTTATATTCTCTTACTGGACCATAAATTACTTTTACCTTCAACTGTTGTGTTATATTCTCTTACTGGACCATAAATTACTTTTACCTTCAACTGTTGTGTTATAAAATCTCTTACTGGAACATAAATTACTTTTACCTTCAACTGTTGTGTTATAAAATCTCTTCCTGGAACATAAATTACTTTTACCTTCAACTGCTGTGTTATAAAATCTCTTACTGGAACATAAATTACTTATACCTTCAACTGTTGTGTTATAAAATCTCTTACTGGAACATAAATTACTTTTACCTTCAACTGTTGTATTATAAAATCTCTTACTGGAACATAAATTACTTATACCTTCAACTGTTGTGTTATAAAATCTCTTCCTGGAACATAAATTACTTCTTATCTCCCCTCGTTGTGCTATAGTGTCTCTTACAAGCCCATAAATTCTTTTCTGGATTCTGTCCACAGATGCATGTAGTTGGTTTTCATCTTGTTTAGATGCACTCCATGTTCTTCTTTTCTTTGCCAGTCTGGTTATGTCACTTATCGTCGCAGGATGTTTAAGACTTCGGTCCAGAACCAGGTTTGAGACCTGGGCAGCTGTCATGTTATGTTTCATCAGCGTGTCTCTTTCACACAGTCTGCCCACCTTTTCTTTGGTCGTCCTTAAGTGAAAGGCGGACGCTGGACGTTGTAAGGGATTGTTAGGTGTGGGCCAAGTATAGTTTGGCTATACGCCATTGTGGCGCTACGCCAGCCGTGAATGTCAACCTAGGTCACCCTGAAACGACATGGCAAGCAGGGCAGGGCTGTGGTGACGCTGTGACAGGCCGGGCAAGCTGGTAGTTAGAGCTATAAGAGAAATAATCTAAAAGATCTAATGCACAGACTCCATGTTTCTGACCCATATAGTACACGCTCTAAAACTTCTTTGGCTTACCCAAACATCTACAAGTTGGTAGACTATCAAACATCTACAAGTTAGAAGACTCTACCAAACATCTACAAGTTAGAAGACTCTATCAAACATCTACACGTTAGTAGACTACTAAACATCTACAAGTTAGTAGAGTCTACCAAAAGTTTACAAATTAACAGACTCTACTATCTTGCCATCTTGCTCACAACCGAGAGGCCTACAGAAGAGCTGTTAGGGAGGCAAAGTTCTGCAAGGGACATGCAAATGAATAAATGAACCAAAAAATCTACGAGTTAATAGGCTACCAAACATCTACACGTTAGTAATAAACTATTTCGTTCATATGAAAATATTTACACTGAGAAAAGAAACAACGTCTGATCAACATAACCAGACAAACGATTAATTATGTCTTGCAAGATTATTAACACGTTAAATAGAAAACAGAACTTCCTGTTTTTAACTATTTGGTAATTGTCCAGAAAAAAAACTAAAGTCCTGTTTCATTATAACGTACAAACCATTAAAAAAAATAATGGAGTTTCCAGTATACTATTATTAGAATGTACTTTCCTGTACAACAAAGCGTTGTTAATGAAAATGTTTGGAAGTGTTCTTCTGAGATCAATACGAGCTTTAACAAACTAGCAGACCGGAAGCAGATGTCTTTTAGAATGGAAATAAACATTTTTGGTTTCATTTCTCTCCTTCCTTCTCTTACCTTCTCTCCCGCTCCTCTTTTTCTCTTTCTGTCTCCTCTCTCTCTCTCTCTCTCTCTCTCTCTCTCTCTCTCTCGTATTTCTCTCTTTTTCACTATCTTCTTCCTGTGTCCTTTTTCTTTCTTCCTCTCTCTCTCATTCTCTCAATATTTCTTTCTCTCTTTTTCTCTCTATACGTTTCTCTCACTCTCTGTTTCTTTCTTTCCCTATTTCCGTCTTTCTCTCTCTCTCTCTCTTCTTCTGTCTCTCGCTTCTTCTTCTCTCTCTCTCTCTCTCTCGTATTTCTCTCTTTCTCTCCTTCTCTTTCTCACTCTCTTCTTCCTGTGTCCTTCTTTCTTTCTTCCACTCTCTATCTCTCTCCTTCTCTCAATATTTCTTTCTCTCTTCTTCTCTCTATACGTTTCTCTCACTCTCTGTTTCTTTTTTTCCCTATTTCTGTCTCTTTCTCTCTCTCTCTCTCTCGTATTTCTCTCTTTCTCTCCTTCTCTTTCTCACTCTCTTCTTCCTGTGTCCTTCTTTCTTTCTTCCTCTCTCTCTCTCCTTCTCTCAATATTTCTCTCTTTTTCTCTCTATACGTTTCTCTCACTCTCTGTTTCTTTCTTTCCCTATTTCTATCTTTCTCTCTCTCTCTTCTTCTGTCTCTCGCTTCTTCTTCTCTCTCTCTCTTACCTTTTTACACTTTCTTTCTCTTTTTTTTCTTTCTCTTGTCTCTCTCTCTTTCTTTTCTCTCTTTCTTTCTTTCTTTTTTTTATCCCTGCATTTGTATCTCTCTCTCCTCTCTCTCTCTTACTATCTTACTCTTTCCTTATCTCCTCTCCCGCTTTTTCTTCCTCTTCTCCATCTCTCTCTCTTGCCTTCTTTTTCTCTTTTTAATTTATTTTTTTCTCTGTTTCGTTCTTTTCTTTTCTTTCCTTTCTCTGGCTCTTCTCTCTCTCACTTACTTTTTACTCTTTTTTTCTTCTCTTCCTCTTTTTATTTCTCTTCTCTCTTCCCTCTCTCTCTCTCATTCTCTCTCTCTCTCTCTTCTCTCTCTCTCTCTCTCTCTCTCGTACAAACGAGAAAAAACTCTGGAATGCAATTAGGAAAGTCCAACTTCAGACCTTTCACTGCGAAACTACCAGAGACATCTAGAAAAAAATTAAACGTATATTTTAGACGAAAAATATGAAAAAAATGGGATTTCCAACAGATTTGATACAATTACCGTCACTGCAGTATCTAGACCAACAGGCAGCAGTAAGAATAAATGGTGAGATAACAACTTGTTTTGACATAAAACAAGGGGTCCGTCAACGTTACATATTGTCACCTTACTTATTTAACTTGTATACTGAAAATATAGTGAGGAATGTTAGAGAAGATGTAGACAAAGAATATTACGATGCCATAAAAATTGTAGGTTAGAAATACCACAAATTAGATATGCTGATGACACAGTATTACTGTCAACAATACAAAAAGGAATGGAAAAAATAATTATGTCAGTCCGTAAGAACAGCGAAGAGAAAAACTTCTATCTTAATGCGAAGAAAACTAAATTGATGACAACTGACAACACAAATGAGGCAGCTGAAATATGTATCAATGAGGAAAAATTGGAAGAAGTGGAGAGTTTTGAATATCTTGGATCACTGCTAACTAATAATGGAGATACAATGAGGGAAATTAAAAGGAGGACATCTATCGCTCTTCAGAAAGTAAAACAACTAAAGAATCTGTGGAGAGGAACAGACAGAACTACAAAAATAAGATTTTTAAGGGCATGCATCTTTCCCATCGCAACATATGCCTGTGAGACCTGGACGCTTAACAAAACAGCTGAGAAACACATAAATGCCTTTGAATGTAAATGCTACAGAAGAGTTCTCCAAATATCATGGACACAAAAAAAAAGAACAAATATATCTATACTACAAGAACTTAATATTGAAGAAGGCTGGCTAGTGAAGAGGATTAAAGAGAGAAAACTTAAATATTTTGGACACATTAAACTTCATGATAATCTAGAGAAGATCGTCTTGGAAGGGTACATAATGGGAAAAAGAAAGAGAGGAAGACCAAGGCGAAGATGGCTACAAGACATCGTTGATAATCTGCAAATGGATGCATCAGCAGCAGGGCATCTTGCTTATAACCGAGAGGCCTACAGGAGAGCTGTTAAGGAGAGAAAGTTCCGCAAGGGACATGGAAATGACTGACTGGCAGTTTTAGACGTAAAGTACAGTAAAAGTATATCTATTCTGAAATGAATTAACAAGGACCAAATTAAAGGTCATGGCAAAAGAAAAACTGGGAAAACATTTGTCAAAGGAGTTTGTGACATCAGAGTCGGAGGTAAACTTCTTCTTCTTCTTCTTCTGCTTCTTCTTCTTCTTCTCTTCTTCTTCTTCTATCTCCCCGGAAATTCGAGCTAATGTTCGTTCTTTGCATTCAGTGCGATGATGGTGTTGAGGCAGAGCGATGTGTCGGACTGGAAGCGGGTTATTGAGCCTACGTTTTCGCTTCCTAAGTATAACAATGAAGGCAGAGGCGAGTGTTATGCTTCCTTAGCAGACACCGCTGCTATGGGGAAAAGTTAGTCACACTACACCTTTTACTGAAGGTGTGGGAAAGGGGGTCTTGATCAGATGATTCGTCAACCCTGATGCTTATAACTTTTGAATGCTATATGTTCTCAAGATTCTTGAAGGCCAGTGCTGCTTTGGCAATTCGAATTCTAACTTCTTGTCTGATGTCACCATTGTGGTCTATATAGCTGCCGAGATATGCAAAATGCTGTACTTCTTCAACAGTTTTTCCTTCTACGTATATGTGTATGTATTAATTTCATGTATTAATACAAACTTGATTGTATTTATGACAAGTCTGACTTAATGCACATAGTTTGAATAACGCTTTTCCTCGTCGTCTTCTAAATATTATGCTAAATTGTATAAATGTAAGAAGTACATGACTGCCAAAGTGTTCATGTTTCACTTTTTTTGTGACATCAGAGTCGGAGGTCAACCTTCTTCTTCTTCTTCTTCTTCTTCTTCCTCCTCCTCTTCTTCTTCTTCTTCTTCCTCCTCCTCTTCTTCTTCTTCCTCTTCTTCTTCTTCTTCCTCTTCTTCTTCCTCCTCCTCTTCTTCTTCTTCATCTCTTCAGCCTCTTCTTCTTCTTCTTCTCCCTCTCTCTGGGTCAGAGGTTTTGGCTTAAGGAATTTTTTTTATTCTCTCTTAATATTTAGTTAGGTAAAGCTATCATGCCTTAGAGGCACATAGGGATATGGTGTTAGTGCCCATATTTTCCTTGACCTGCCAGCACACTAGATGGTGATATGGTCAGTATCACACGCCTGGCCGCCTTTCCTTCCCCAACTCCAAAAGAAGTCAAGTACTTATTTCTACAGCTGGGTGACTGGGGTGCCTCCGGCCGGATTCGAACCCCCGACCTTCGCCAAGAGAGACTAACGCACTAACCTCTTCGCTACTCACACACCTTTAACATGTATTAATGTAGTATGTTTTGCTCTGTGAGGAAGCATACGTATATTGAAGTTACATTGGTGATCTTCTTGTATTCACAGAGTATGCTTCGTAAGATCTAAGTTTTACCTTCAACATCCTTCTTATAAACCACATTTCTCGCTGTACTCTCTTATTCATAGGCTATGCTTTACATCCATAAAACAAAATTGGCTTGGTGTAACATTTAAGTACTCGGATTCTTGTTTCCATTGATACAGAGTCATATCTGTAGTGGTTATTTTGTTATTGTATTAGCACTGTTGTTTTTTTTTTCTCACTTGGCAAGAATATTCCTGATATATTTGGTTGATTGCTAATAGGTACTGATTATTAATTAGTATTAATTGTTAAGAGACGCCAGTTTAGTAGGCATAAAATCCCTTGATGAGGCTGAAAAGCTCGCCGAAAACAGGAAAATTTGTCCAACTACCACGTCAGCCGTATGTGACGTTTCACGGCACGGGAAGGATGTAAGATGTAAAATGTAAGTAATTTATTCTGCATTATCAATTGTTTGTTCTTGCGAGCTGTAGGTTAGATACATACAATGTCTTGTACTAATCTTACGAACCGTTGTATGGATCACTTTGTGTCATGTAGTAATTGCTGTTGTAATACTTCTAGTTTTGTAATACTTCTAGTTTTGTAATACTTCTAGTTTCCAGTAAGAAATTTTGTTACTGACGGCAGAAGAAAATGTACTTCTTCTTCTTCTTCTTCTACGTTCGAGGTTTTTGGTCACATCAGATCCTGATCCCTGTTGACACGGCAAAGCCCGCAGTCCTCACCAGATCCTGATAGGAGCCCCAAACCTTTTTCCCCAAGCTTGTGTCCTCTGACCATGTCTCACGCCTCAGGTCTGCATGATCTGGGCACTCTTGAAGGATATGTTCTGGAGTCTGGACATTTGCCTACTTGCCACTTTCCAGAAAGGGAAGTTCCCTAAAAGATATGTCGAATGCTTAATCATTGAATCACTGTCTCTGTTGTATTTAAGATTTCATAGTTTGAGAAGCCAGAGAATTGTTCTGTCCAGTTATAGTAATCATTGTGTGAAACATTCAGCACTGAGCCAAGAAGAAAAAATCTGGGTTAAGGTCATAATTAAAGAGAAACAAAACATATATATACATATAGTACTATATATATATAATATATATATATATATGTTATATTATATAGTACTAAAATTAACCAATCCTGCAGAGACATGGTTCTCAAACTTTTATAGCTATGGACCGCCACAGCCAACCCCCCCCCCCTTCTTTTCGTTCCCGAGAACAGTTGTAAAACCGTAGTTAAAAGTGAAACATGAACAAGAACCTAAATGATTCATTCATTCCGCTTTCCTAGCCAGTTCTGGCAGACAAGACCTATCTCCACTCGTCTCTGTTCTTAAGGAATTTTTTTTATTCTCTCTTAATATTTAGTTAGGTAAAGCTATCATGCCTTAGAGGCACATAGGGATATGGTGTTAGTGCCCACATTTTCCTTGACCTGTCAGCACACTAGAGGGTGATATAGTCAGTATCACACGCCTGGCCGCCTTTCCTTCCCCAACTCCAGAAGAAGTCAAGTACTTATTTCTACAGCTGGGTGACTGGGGTGCCTCCGGCCAGATTCGAACCCCCGACCTTCGCCATGAGAGACTAATGCGCTAACCTCTTCGCTACTCACACACCTTTAACATGTATTAATGTAGTATGTTTTGCTATGTGAGGAAGCATATGTATATTGAAGTTACATTGGTGATCTTCTTGTATTCACAGAGTATGCTTCGTAAGATCTAAGTTTTACCTTCAACATCCTTCTTATAAACCACATTTCTCGCTGTACTCTCTTATTCATAGACTATGCTTTACATCCATAAAACAAAATTGGCTTGATGTAACATTTAAGTACTCGGATTCTTGTTTCCATTGATACAGAGTCATATCTGTAGTGGTTATTTTGTTATTGTATTAGCACTGTTGTTTTTTTTTTCTCACTTGGCAAGAATATTCCTGATATATTTGGTTGATTGCTAATAGGTACTGATTATTAATTAGTATTAATTGTTAAGAGACGCTAGTTTAGTAGGCATAAAATCCCTTGATGAGGCTGAAAAGCTCGCCGAAAACAGGAAGACTTGTCCAACTACCACGTCAGCCGTATGTGACGTTTCACGGCACGGGAAGGATGTAAGATGTAAGATGTAAGTAATTTATTCTGCATTATCAATTGTTTGTTGTTGCGTGCTGTAGGTTAGATACATACAATGTCTTGTACTAATCTTACGAACCGTTGTATGGCTCACTTTGTGTCATGTAGTAATTGCTGTTGTAATACTTGTAGTTTTGTAATACTTCTAGTTTCCAGTAAGAAATTTTGTTACTGACGGCAGAAGAAAATGAACTTCTTCTTCTTCTACGTTCGAGGTTTTTGGTCATATCAGATCCTGATCCCTGTTGACACGGCAAAGCCCGCAGTCCTCACCAGATTCTGATAGGAGCCCCAAACCTTTTGCCCCAAGCTTGTGTCCTCTGACCATGTCTCACGCCTCAGGTCTGCATGATCTGGGCACTCTTGAAGGATATGTTCTGGAGTCTGGACATTTGCCTACTTGCCACTTTCCAGAAAGGGAAGTTCCCTAAAAGATATGTCGAATGCTTAATCATTGAATCACTGTCTCTGTTGTATTTAAGATTTCATAGTTTGAGAAGCCAGAGAATTGTTCTGTCCAATTATAGTAATCATTGTGTGAAATATTCAGCACTGAGCCAAGAAGACAAAATCTGGGTTAAGGTCATAATTAAAGAGAAACAAAACATATATATACATATAGTACTATATATATAATATATATATATATATATATATGTTATATTATATAGTACTAAAATTAACCAATCCTGAAGAGACATGGTTCTCAAACTTTTATAGCTATGGACCACCACAGCCAACCCCCCCCCCTTCTTTTCGTTCCCGAGAACAGTTGTAAAACCGTAGTTAAAAGTGAAACATGAACAAGAACCTAAATGATTCATTCATTCCGCTTTCCTAGCCAGTTCTGGCAGACAAGACCTATCTCCACTCCTCTCTATTCTTAGCAGACATGACCTATCTCCACTCTTCTCTCTTCTTAGCAGACAAGAACTATCTCTACTCCTCTCTCTTCTTAGCAGACAAGACCTATCTCCACTCGTCTCTGTTCTTAGCAGACAAGACCTATCTCCACTCCTCTCTATTCTTAGCAGACAAGACCTATCTCCACTCCTCTCTGTTCTTAGCAGACAAGACCTATCTCCACTCCTCTATGTTCTTAGCAGACAAGACCTATCTCCACTCCTCTATGTTCTTAGCAGACAAGACCTATCTCCACTCCTCTATGTTCTTAGCAGACAAGACCTATCTCCACTCCTCTCTGTTCTTAGCAGACAAGACCTATCTCCACTCCTCTATGTTCTTAGCAGACAAGACCTATCTCCACTCCTCTATGTTCTTAGCAGACAAGACCTATCTCCACTCCTCTATGTTCTTAGCAGACAAGACCTATCTCCACTCCTCTATGTTCTTAGCAGACAAGACCTATCTCCACTCCTCTATGTTCTTAGCAGACAAGACCTATCTCCACTCCTCTATGTTCTTAGCAGACAAGACCTATCTCCACTCCTCTATGTTCTTAGCAGTCAAGACCTATCTCCACTCCTCTATGTTCTTAGCCTTCTTCTGCAACTTGTCCACTCCCAGGGCGTGTACGTCTTCCTTCAGGTTATCAAGCCGTCGCTGTGCTGCTCTGCTTCTTAGTCTGTATGCTTCTTACTCTGTCTCCGTTTATAGTGTCTGAATAAGCCCCTTTTTGTCTGTCTATTCCAAAATTATGCTAATATTTCATTTCAATCGAGTCCTTAGTACATGGACCACTGATTAAGGGCGACTGCTATAGAGACAGAGGAATAAGAAAGCAAAGAGGATGACACAGAGAGATAGAGACAGAGAGAGACAAAGAGAGAGAGAGGGAGAGAGAGAGAGACGGAGAACGAACGAACAAACATACTTTATTTTCAAAAGGTTAAGAATTGGGCACACAGGCCCATCTAACATTCTGCCCTTCATCATACAGCTTTCACTCAGTCACAGACATTCATTCAGCATTTGTTAATGAGCATTAATAATCATGAAGACATAATTGAATGATTACATAAATAAATAATAAAATTATCTCTTGTCCATACACTCCACACTCTGATTTATGCAACAGCATGAAATAAACTTGCATTCTTACATTCATTCAAAACTAACAAATTTATAGAAAAGCTGTTAAAAATTAGAATAATCAAGCCATACTTTAAACTACTTTAGACTATATTTAGGGAGGTTTATAGTCCATATCAAATATATACTGACAAAGTTTGAAGTTATAAGAACGAATATTACTTTTTTTTTACATACGTTTGTAGGGCATTGTAAAGGTGGGCAGCTGAGTATGAGAAGCTTTTTTTAAAACATGTCAAGCCTTGGTTTTGAGAGAATACAATTGCTTAAATGTTGATTGTGTTTTGGGTTGGATTTTAACAACGACCACAGATAGGGTGGAGCATTGTGTGATAGAATTTTATGAATTAACTTGACCTTGTTGAAAAGAAATCTCCTCTTGAGGAGTAGAATATCAAGATGTTTGTCTTTATTTGTAATATGTGCTGCATGTTTGTCATCTATAAGCCTTGTTGCTCGTTTTTGAAGTGAGTAAAGTCTTTTCATGTTTGACATGGAACAACCATCCCAGACTGTGGAACAGTAGTACAGTGTGTTTGTATCTGTGATATGTAGTATATTCTTCTAGTGTCTGTGTCAAGAAAATGTTTAATTTTGGTAAATTGGTAAACTTTTTGTGCAATGAGTTTGGTTAGATTTTCTACATGACGATTCCAGCTGAGGTGGTGGTCAATCATGAGACCTAGAGTTTTAAGTTCACTAACATTCTCTATTTGTGAAGTTCCAACGTGGAGCTGTAGTGTTTTTGTTGGTGAATTTGTTAATTTCTGTCTTGTTGTAATGAGCGTGGATTTTGTTTTGTTGGCGTTTATGCACATTCTGTTGTTATTTCTCCAGGTAATTAGACTATTTATTTCAATTTGAAGAGTTGACTCAAGGTTAATACAGTCATTGTCACTAGTGTAAACTGTGCAGTCATCAGCAAAGAGGTCACAAGATGACTTTTTTAGATGAAGTGGAAGATCATTGATGCATATGGTGAAAAGGAGAGGACCAAGAATAGACCCTTGTGGAATGCCATTATCAACCGCAGATGAACTTGAAAAGTTTTTGAAGCATACTACCTGTTGTCTGTTGGAAAAAGATGTAATAAATTTTGTCAAGTCAGGGTGTAATTTATAAGTCTCAAGCTTTCTAACTAGGAATTCATGACCAGTCATGTCAAATGCTTTTTAATGTCAACAAAGACAGCGCCACATAATTTATCATCGTTTATATTAGATTCTGTCATTTTTGTGAGAGCTGTATGGCAGGAATGTTTCGGCCTAAAACCTGACTGACAGTCAACAATCAAGTCATTTTCTTGTATGTGTTGTAAGGTTGCTTTTTGTAAGTGTTTTTCTAGGAGTTTTGACAAAGTCGATAGAATGGTGATTGGTCTATAGCATAAGGGATTTTTCTATGAACCAGATTTAAAAAACGGCATATATTTTTGCAAATTTAAAAGCCTGAGGAAAGTGACAATTTGCAGTGCACTGATTGTAAATGTATGTTCATGTATCTGTAATTACTGGGGCAGAGTAGCGTAATATCTTGTTGCTAATTTCATCAAGTCCTGAGAAAGAGAGAGAGAGAGAGAGAGAGAGAGAGAGAGAGAGAGAGATAGGGATAGAAAGAGAGAGCACGAAAACAAATGGAGAGTTTAAGAAAAGAAAGAAAAAAGAAAATTGAAATTAGAAAGCACGCCGGAAGTCCAGACACATCACCTCACGTTATCCGCCTGCACTATTTTCCAGATCAAGCGAAGCAATTAAAAATTAATGCGCAGAGGTTTTCCGCGCTCTGACCTGGCCACATTTGACTAATGAATCATCCATTATTCATATTGTCTCCTCCTGCTCCTTCTATGAGTAATGTCATCATTCTGAGCATCTGGAAGCAGTTAGAACTCTTGGCAGGAATTCTTGAGCTGTTTCTTGGCGATTATCTCAGAGCACATGTCAGCCGTGGGTCACATCCGGGAAGTTTAGATAGAAACTGCATCTTTTATAATACAGATGTCACCTTTACAGTCTAACATGGATTGTTTAATTCGTTGAATAATGGATCATATTTCGTTTCTTGTTGCGGTTATCAAGGTTGGAGCCCAGAAGGGGTTAATTTAAACATAGTTAACCAGAGAGCGGATAAGTGGCGAAGTGGTTAGTGCATTGGCCTCTCACGGTGAAGGTCGGTGTTTGTAATCCAGTCAAAAGTCTCCCAGTCACCTGGATGTGAAAATGGATGCCTGGATGTAGAAATGGATTCCTGAGTGTAGAAATGGATATCTGGATGTAGAAATGGATATCTGGATGTAGAAATGGATATATGGATGTAGAAATGGATATGTCGCTCCTAGTGGAGCTGGGGGAAGGATAGACAGCCAGTCTGACCACGCCATCATATAGTTGCCAACATGTCAAAGAAAATATGGCACCGGCGTCGTATCTGGTAAAGACATAAAAAGTAGAATAAATAAAGCAAGAACCGCTCCCATCAATCTTAGAAACACCTGGAAGACTTCACAGTACAGCACTAGAACCAAAATAAAGCTGTTCCAAAGTTTGTCTGTTATCCCTACTCATCCATGGAGCAGAATGCTGGAGACCAACTGAAAAGGAATGGACAAATTATCATCATTCCACACAACCTGCCTCAGAAATATTGTAAATATTTACTGGCCACAGACAAGAAATACTAGAGAGTACTTACCCATTGTGAACTAGAAGATATCAGTGTCATAACAGCAAACAAGAGATGCTGAAAGTGGATTGGTCACGTGCTCTGAAGAGACCTCAGCAACATGGCTAAAAGAGCCATGAGATGGACATCGGGGGGGGGGGGGGAAAGAAAGGCAACCTGGCAGAGAACTGTAGAAGCAGAAATGAGTAGTTTGCAGCACAGTTGGGGGGCACAAAGCAAATGGCTGGCCGCGGACCGTGAGAGGTGGAGAGAATTTGTTGCTGCTCTGCAAGTCACCACAGAGCTTAATGTAGTGTTTGCGTAGGCTATCACCTACCAGTGAGATGGATGGATGGATGGATGAATGGATGGATGGAGGGATGGAGGGATGGATGGATGGATGGATGGATGAATGGATGGATGGAGGGACGGAGGGATGGATGGATGGATGGATGGATGAATGGGTGGATGGATGGATGAATGGATGGATGGATGAATGGATGGATGGATGGATGAATGGATGGATGGATGGATAGATGGATGGATGGATGGATGAATGGATGAATGGATGAATGGATGAATGGATGGATGGATGGATGGATAGATGGATGGATGGATGAATGGATGGATGGATGGATGGATGAATGGATGGATGGATGGATGGATGAATGGATGGATGGATGGATGGATGGATGGATGAATGGATGGATGGACGGAATATTATATTCCATGAGTGTCTTTTCCCATAACAGAACTACCTTTACCCTACACAGACAGAAACACATTGTTTGAACTCTGCCTGTATGACTTGATCTAATGGCGTGCTGATATGTTACCTACAGACGCTCCATGTATCTGTAAATTTTATGTAATTTTCCTGTTTAACAAAATTTCTGTAGCAGTTCTTGTCACAAGTACTTCCTAGTTCAATCACTCAAGGGGATGTAACCGCAGCTGTGGTTCACAAGCCGCTAGTAATAGGAAAAGGAAAGGCTCTTAGCGCTGACAACACGTTACATTTGTTCACACATTCTGGACTTAACTTGGCCCTAGTTGTCTTTTCTTGTTGATCCACTCCTGGCGATTCTCCTTGTATTACATAACATATTGTTAGAAATTGTCTTAATGTAAGAGTGTGATGTTAGAAGATCTTCATTGGAATTGTATGTATGTATGTATGTGTGTATGTGTGTGTATGTGTTTGTGTGTGTGTGTCTTGTTAGATTATTTATCTCTGATGTCGCTCATTATCCTATATTTGTGAATGTAATAGTTTCACTTTGCATTTTTAGATATTTTTTTCCATGTATGTTGTATTAGTCAATCATTTGCTTGTCCCTTGCAGAACTTTACCTCCTTAACAGCTCTCCTGTAGGCCTCTCGGTTGGGAGCAAGATGGCCTGCTGCTGATGCAGTCCATTCGCAGATCATCAATGATGTCTTGCAGCCATCTTCGCCTTGGTCTTTCTCTCTTTCTTTTTCTCTTTATGTACCCTTCCAAGACGGTCTTCTCTAGATTATCATGACCTTTAAATGTGTCCAAAATATTTAAGTTTTCTCTCTTTAATACTCTTTACTAGCCAACCTTCTTCAGTATTAAGCTCTTGTGGTATGGATATATTTGTTCTTTTTTTTTGTGCCAATGATATTTGAAGAACTCTTCTGTAGCATTTACATTCAAAGGCATTTATGTGTTTCTCAGCTGTTTTGTTAAGTGTCCAGGTCTCACAGACATATGTTGCGATGGGAAAGATGCATGCCTTTAAAAATCTTTTTTTTAGTTCTGTCTGTTCCTTTCCACAGCTTCCTTAGCTGTTTTACTTTTTGAAGAGCGGTAGCTGTGTTCCTTTTAATTTCCCTCATTGTACCTCTGTTATTACTTGATATTGATCTAAGATATTCAAAACTCTCCACTTCTTCCTGTGTATATGTATATATATTTCAGCTGTCTTAATTGTTTTGTCAGTTGTCATCAGTTTAGTTTCAATTTTGTTTGTACCTTGTATACTTGTATTAAATCGACTGTGTGGGAAGAAGGAAAGATGGAATGTTGGAGGGCAGAATGTAAGACCAGTTCTTCAACCTTTGAAAGCAGAGATCATTCATTCATTCATTCATTCTTCTTCTTCGTCTTCAGCTTTTTCGAGGCATCAAGATTCGTCGCTGCAGATAAAGCTCGCCTCCTCCATTCCTCCCTATTCTTAATTTTCTCTCTCCAATTGGTTACACCAATTTTCTGTATAATCCTCCTCTATGTTGTCTCTCCATCTCTATCTTGGTCTACCTCTCGGCCTTGTTTCCCTCATCTATTGTACAAACATCATTTTCGTTTCTCTGCTCTCTTCAATCCTTTGTTCGTGGCCCCAAAAGAGGAATGTGTTCAGTTTCAAGACATTTGTAATTTGTCGTGGCTTAAACAAGGCTAAATTACGAGCAGTTGGTTCATCAACATGTCCCTTGCGGAACTTTGCCTACATAACAGGCCTATAAGCAAGATGGCCCCGTACTGTTAATGTCTCCATTCGGCAAATCTTCAACAATGTCTTGTTGCCATCTTCAACTTGGTCTTCCTCTCTTTCTTTTTCCTAACAATGTACTAAACTAGTACAAGTGAATACTGCAAAAAAAAAAAGAGATAACTATGTCAAATGATACATTTTTGTTTTGTTTACAGTTTCATACAGTAAATAATTCCGCACTAAATCAAGTAATCACCCAAAGAACTTTATGTGAAATCCGAGAAACAAACAGCAAATAGACAAGATTTTGCAGATAAAAGTAAAAAACAAATTGCTACACTAAAGGCTAATAGAATTTTAAATGAAACTAGTATCAAGGAAAGACGCCTTCGTTGTGGAAAGTCCGTGCTGTGTTTCTGCTGTGGGGATTTCTGGAGTCTCTCCAGCGCTAGAATCTGTGCAGGCTGGGCAACAAGCTGTGACTCGCGTGTGGTGACAGAATCGACGACGATATCGAAGAAAACATTGACGACCTGTGCCAAGGACAAGAACTCTCCCCCTGGTCTTGGTTCCTGGAGAGTGACATAATCCCCCCCCCACCCCCCGCTTCCATCCCCACCACCATCACTAGAGCAAATTTGTGATAGTAAAGACCAAAAACTTACTTTAAAATTTATCTTCGACTACTTCCTCTTTCTCCTCCTCTTCTACTTGTTCCTCCTCCTCCTCTTCTTCTTCTTCCTCTTCCTCCTCTTCTTCTTCCTCCTTTTCTTCTTCTTCTTCCTCCTCCTCCTTTTCTTTTTCCTCTTCCTCCTCTTCTTCTTCCTCTTTTTCGTCTTCTTCCTTCTTCTTATTCTTCCTCCTATTCTTCTTCTTCTTCTCTCTCTCTCTCTTAAGAACAGGTTCCTCTTCAACAAAGCCAAGTTAGTACATCAAATTCTTTCACAGCATGCTCCGCCTTATCTATGGAACCTGTTTAAATTTAGCCCAAAATGCAGTCAACACTTGAACAACATATGTCTTCCAAAACCTCGACTTGACCTTTACAAGAAAAGCTTTACTTATTCTGCTGCTCATCTTTGGAATACCCTCTCATTCTGTATAAAAAAAATATAAATTATACTCCTTCCTATAACTACAAACTTTTCAAATATCTATTTGATGTCGACTACATGCCTCCTTGAATCATTACAGACATCATAAAACTTAAAAGTTATCTTAGACTGCTCTTACAGACACCGAATTCATTTAACTGTTTATTCTGAATAGTACTGAAATTTTTTTTTTAGATAGTCATTTATATATGTATTTAGTTAAGTTATTGTTAATTATGTATGTTATATGAGCAGTATATTTGTATAATGTCTGGAAGAGAGTGAAAATTCTATGACTGTCAGACGGGCCTGCGTGCCTAATTCTTCTCCCTTTATGAATAAAGATCAATCAATCAATCAATCAATCCCTGGATCTTCGAGCTAACGTTCTTTGCAGCCGATACAGTGAAGATAATAAGACATATACGTAGGCTTACAGTCGTTATTTTGTCAGTCCTTGAGTGTCAGTTAAAAGATAACGGAATACTTCTTTAGCAGTGACCCCCATTTTGGACTACGGCCGTCACTGTCCCATTAATTGTTACATTACTCAATGCCTGTTACTGGAGGTACCAACGAAGACACGAGGCAGGGTCTTGGTCAGCTATGGGTCACCCACAGCCAAATCGGACAATATCTTCATCTCCCATCACCCCCCCCCCCCAAAAAAAAAAAAAGTGTACCATAAAACTTACTTCTGTTTTAAGCTCATTTAGGATTGTATAATGACGGGCGAAGTTACCACAACACCGTTTCAGTCTTGAAATCTCTAGAATAATTAGAGATTTGGTGGTACCTGATGTGTTAGAACTTAGAAAATAGATCATAAAATCATTTTTAGGCAGGAGAAAATAGGCAGGCGAGGAATTAGATCACATATTTCTGTATAAAATGGTCTACAAATTCCCATTACAGTAAAGGAGACAAATAGCTGACATTGCTTAAACTTCACGTCTATACAGAAACGCGTAGATGACATGAAACAAAAACATGTTGCGAATTCGGAGAAAAAAAGAAAATCATCTTGCGCACATATATCTCCGGCACAGGTTGATTCTAATCTTCGGACCACAGTGGTAGTATCTCCGGCACAGGTTGATTCTAATCTTCGGACCACAGTGGTAGTATCTCCGGCACAGGTTGATTCTAATCTTCGGACCACAGTGGTAGTATCTCCGGCACAGGTTGATTCTAATCTTCGGACCACAGTGGTAGTATCTCCGGCACAGGTTGATTCTGATCTTTGGACCACAGTGAAAGTATCTCCAGCACAGGATGATTCTGATCTTTGGACCACAGTGAAAGTATCTCCAGCACAGGTTGATTCTGATCTTTGGACCACAGTGAAAGTATCTCCGGCAAAGGTTGATTCTGATCTTTGGACCACAGTGGTAGTATCTCCGGCACAGGATGATTCTGATCTTTGGACCACAGTGAAAGTATCTCCAGCACAGGATGATTCTGATCTTTGGACCACAGTGAAAGTATCTCCAGCACAGGATGATTCTGATCTTTGGACCACAGTGAAAGTACCTCCAGCACAGGATGATTCTGATCTTTGGACCACAGTGAAAGTATCTCCAGCACAGGTTGATTCTGATCTTTGGACCACAGTGAAAGTACCTCCGGCACAGGTTGATTCTGATCTTTGGACCACAGTGAAAGTATCTCCAGCACAGGTTGATTCTGATCTTTGGACCACAGTGAAAGTACCTCCAGCACAGGATGATTCTAATCTTTGGACCACAGTGGTAGTGATAGTACTAAATCATTTTCTGTAAAAAAAAATGACAGTGTAGGGAGTGGGGAAAAAGCAAGCAGTGACCCGGTTTTGATTGGAAATCCCACTGGCCAGATACGTTTTTTTTTTTTTTTTGCAAAAATCAACCAAATTTAATCACTTGTGAAAAAAAAGAAAAAAAAATCCTCCCCACGCTGTTGTAATAAAAACCAAGAAAGATGACAGAGCAGGAAAGATGTATACAACTTGTACATTATAGGCAGGTAAAAAAAACATGTACATAAGGGCTCCAAGCAAATGATACTGTCTCAGTAACAAGGACTTCTTGTCTTGGCAACAGTTGCCAGATATATAACTGGAACACTATTAACATCAAATAAAGACCAAAAGCAAAGATGGGCTGAACACTTCCAAGAAATACTCAATCGACCACACTCAAAAGAATTGTTAAACCTTGAAACTGACTTACCAGCCCCACAACTAAATGTCAGCCTAGATGAAATTAAATTGCATGAAATTGAAACAGCAGTGAATTTAATGGCTAACAACAAAGCTGCAGGTGAAGATGAAATAACAGCCGAAATGCTAAAAGCTATCAATAGTGACAACATGAGACAACTACAGAGAATGTTTAACAAGATTTGGAAAGAAGAAAAGGTCCCTTCTAATTGAAGAAAGGAATCATTGTTAAAATACCAAAAAAAGGGCAACCTTAGTGACTGTAACAACTGGAGAGGAGTAACCTTAATATCAGTTGTGTCAAAAGTATTTTGCAAGGTCATTTTGAATAGACTCAAAGATATAGTGAATACTGCAATGAGAGAAGAACAAGCAGGATTTCGAAAAGGGAGAAGCTGTCTCGACCAGATCTTTACTCTCAGAATAATACTTGAAGAACATATTGAAAAGCAGAAACCATTAATACTGAACTTCATAGATTTTAAAAAGGCATTTAATAGCATACACAGAGATTCATTATGGAGAATTTTATGTCTATATGGAATACCATCTAAAATTGTCAACATCATTAAGGACTTATACAATGGACATGTTTGTGCAATCAAGACAGAAGATGAGTGAATGGTTCCAGATTGAAACATGCGTGAAACAAGGATGTATACTGTCTCCTTTACTTTTTGGGATTACAATAGACTTCATAATGAAAAAATGCTGCACAGGTAACACAGGTGGGACCCAACTAGAAGATCTTGATTTTGATGATGACATAACTCTTATCAGTAATAATGTGAATTCCTTGCAAGAAAAAACAGATAGCCTGTCTTCAGTGGCTAGCAAAATAAGACTTGAAATTAACAAGGACAAAACAAAAATAATGAAAATTCCTCTCAATCAAAATGGAAAAATACACTTAGAAGGGACAGATATTGAAGAAGTCAATCAATTTGCATACCTTGGCAGCTATATAGAGCAGGATGGTGACACTAGAAAGGAAGTTATGATCAGAATTGCAAAAGCAGCATCAATCTTCAAGAATCTTGAGAACATATGTAACTCAAAAGTTATAAGCACAAAAACCAAGTTAAGACTATTCAATTCAAATGTAATATCCACCCTCATTTATGCATGTGAAAGCTGGAAAACAACTAAAGAAACAGAGAAGAAATTAGACTCTTTTGAAAGCAAATGCCTAAGTAAAATACTCGGCATCAAGTGGAATGAATTCAAGAACAATGCAGAGATAAGACAGATGACTGAACAACAACCAGTCTCATGGGTGATCAGGAAAAGGAGATGGACATATGTTGGTCACGTGATGAGAAGAAATGATCAGAGAATCCCAAAACAAGCTATCAAG
>CM019712.1:14762291-14854791 GCA_009760885.1 Achatina immaculata | reverse complement strand
ATGGGATTTGGGAGGATAATATAGTAGGAGGTGATAATATAGAAGTTGAGAGGATAATATAAAAGTTGAGAGGATAATATAGAAGTTCAGAGCATAATATAGAAGTTAAGAGGATAATATAGAAGTTGAGAGGATAATATAGAAGTTGAGATGATAATATAGAAGCTGAGAGGATAATAAAGGAGTTGAGAGGATAATATAGAAGTTAAGTGGATAGTATTGAAGTTGAGAGGATAATATAGGACTTGAGAGGATAATATAGGACTTGAGAAGATAATATAGAAGTTGAGAGGATAATATAGAAGTTGAGAGGATAATATACAAGTTGAGAGGATAATATAGGACGTGAGAGGATAATATAGAAGTTGAGAGGATAATATAGAAGTTCAGAGTATAATATAGAAGTCAAGAGGATAATATAGAACTTGATAGGATAATATAGAAGTTGAGATGATAATATTAAAGCTGAGAGGATAATATAGGAGTTAAGAGGATAATATAGAAGTTAAGTGGATAATATTGAAGTTGAGAGGATAATATAGGACTTGAGAGGAAAATATAGAAGTTAAGAGGATAATATAGGACTTGAGAGGAAAATATAGAAGTTAAGAGGATAATATAGGACTTGAGAGGATAATATAGAAGTTGAGAGGATAATACAGAAGTTGAGATGATAATATAGAAGTTGAGAGGATAATATAGAAGTTGAGAGGAAAATATAGAAGTTAAGAGGATAATATAGGACTTGAGAGGATAATATAGGAGTTGAGAGGATAATATAGAAGTTGAGAGGATAATATAGAAGTTGAGAGGATAATATAGAAGTTCAGAGTATAATATAGAAGTCAAGAGGATAATATAGAAGTCGAGAGGATAACATAGGTGTCTGGGATATTGAGGATATCTTTAATTTCCATCCCCCCCCCATACTCTTGTCTGGGCGGCCTCTCCCTCTGTTTTCTTCAGTTTTCAGCTTGAATGTTTTCTGTAGTATACTGTCTGATGGTAGTTGTGGTATACTGTCTGATGGTAGTTGTGGTATACTGTCTGGTGGTAGTTGGGGTATACTGTCTGGTGGTAGTTGTGGTATACTGTCTGGTGGTAGTCATGTAACGTGGCCAAACTATTTGATGTGTTGTTTCTGTGGAAGAAGATAGTTACAAATAAGAAAATGCCCATAAAAATGAGGATAAGAGTCTTACAGAGCTTATTAGCAGAAATGCAGATGAAGCCACTGACAACAATTATTGAGGAAAGACGCTGGCGATGGTTGGGACATGTGCTCCGAATGACTGATAACTCACTACCAAAAATAGCACTAAGATGGACACCACAGGGGAACAGAAGTAAGGGTAGACCAAAAGAGACATGGAGAAGAACAACAGAAAGATGTTGAGCAATAGAGGGCTCACCTGGGCAAGAGCAGAAAAAAAGACGAAGGACAGGCATTTGTGGAAAACCCTTTCGGAAGCCCCATGTGCCCTGGGCACTTAAGGCTCAGAGAGAGAGAGATGTGGCCTTGATACTTGGACGATCAACAAAAGGATTACAAAAACACGAGGCAAAGGAAGTGTTGATTTGGTGAAAGACGCAACAAATTCCTTGTACAGACAAAGAAAAATGAATAGATCCTATAAACAACTATAACTAGTTAAAATGATAAGAAAAAGATCATCAACATTTCTTGGATATGTCATGAGAAGACAGAAGTTGGAGAACCTAGTAATCACTGGAAAATTCAAGGGGAAAGGAGGGAGAGGAAGGCCAAGTTAAAACTACGAGTATTTCAGTGGGCTGCCGAAATGGCATGGAGAAAGAAAAGCATTTGAACTAATCGGAAACACCAAGGATCGTGCAAGATGGAGAAGAATAACTGTCAAAACTATCCAACACAGGTTATAATAATAATAATAATAATGTAAACTGTTATTGTCCATGCTTGACATTGGTAGCACAGAGTTGGGAGGAGCCCTGTCTTGTACAGCGCTCTTTTTGTTGCTGTTGTGATGTGTTTATTTATCAGTGAAGGTATCACTTGTCCAACGACTTAATTTGCTTTGTTTTATCTGTGTTAGTAGTGGCAGTAGTATCAGTAATTATGTAGTAGTAATAATAGCGATCCCCCGTGTGGTACCCGGGATCTACAAAGAATAGGACCACTGTACCCTACCACGCATGATCGTAAAAGGCGACTAAGGAGGGTTCGGCATAGGGACAGCAACCCTATCTGGTAAAAAAACTATCAGAGTGCTACAGAAACGGAAGCAAGGGAAAAAACAAATGCATGTGGAAGGAGAAATGCTTATAAGGAAATTGAGCCCATGTTGAGCAGTAGAGGGCTCACCTGGACAAGAGCAGAAAAAGAAGGTGAAGGACAGGCATTTGTGGAAAACCCTTGCGGAAGCCCCATGTGCCCTGGGCACTTAAGGTTCAGAGAGAGAGAGAATAATAGCGGTAGTGGTAGTAATAGCACCTGTAGTTGTAGTAGTAGTAGTAGTAGTAGTAGTAGTAGTAGTAGTAGTAGTACCAACTGTAGTAACAGTAGGGTAGTAGTAGTAGTAGTAGTAGTAGTAGTAGTAGTAATAGTAGCAGCATCATCAGTAGTAGTAGAATTAGTAGTAATAGTAGTAGTAATAGTACTGATAGCAGTAGCAATAATAGTAGTAATAGTAGTAGTAGTAGTAGTAGTAGTAGCAGTAGTAGTAGTAGTAGTAGTAGTAGTAGTAGTGGTAGTAGTAGTAGTAGTAGTAGTAGTAGAATCAGCAGTAGTAGTGGTAGTGTTAGCATTAGTAATAGTAGTGAAAGCAGTGGTAGCAGTAGAATCAGTGGTAGCGGTAGTAGTAGCACTAGTAGTAATAGTAGTAGTAGTTGTAGTAGTGATAGTGGTAGTAGTAAAAGTAGTAGCAGTAGCAGCGTCAGCAGTAGTAGTAATTTTAATAGTAAAAGTAGTAGTAGTAATAATAATAATACAGGGTGTTCCATAAGTAACTGTGCACTAACCCCTAATCGATTCGGGTATCGTAGTGATATCGGGTATCGCAATGTCTGCGGTATCTAGCCACATCTACCTGCCGTGGCTAGAGTCGCCGATTAACCGTGCTGATTAAAACATGCTGCGTATTATAAGATAATCAGACAGGTACCTTATAACAAATGTTGAAAGTGATGTCCTTGTGCGTCTATGCAAGCTTAAACAAGTTTAATTTTATTCGCACACATTTTTCTTAGCTCTGCTGTTGAAATGTTTCTTATGTGTTAGCGATTTCGATAAACTTCAGATCGTGTAATTGTATGTTAACGTAGCCCAAAAAGTGAAACTAGGCCTCATCTGTAAAAAATGTGACATTAAGAATATCAGCAGTTCTAGTTTGAATGAAATATGCAAACCGTTCACAGTAAAGGAGTCGTTTTTTTTTTTTTTTTGTGACCCGCCGGCAGAAATTGTTGGACCGCAGTTACTTTATGTGGGAAAAGTTTCAAATTTTCTCTGACCGCTTTATGCCTTGTTGCAAGCTCGATATCTTCCTGTTGTGCCAACTTACTCAAAGCCTTTGATGGACTTTGAAGCATAGAGTCAGAAATGTCCGATAACTTCTCCTCGTTGAGGTTAGATGTCTTCCACTACAGTGTGCATCTAACGCTATTCTCCCGTCCTGCGCTTCGGCAACTGCTTCGCTGCTTAACAACTGAGCACACAAAAAACAGAGTACAGTGAATGTTATGCAACAAGAGGCTTCATCACACTAACGTACGCAGTTAGATGTGGCTAGATGCCGCAGTTGTTAAGATATCACTGCGATACTGGAATCGATACTGGGTTAGTGCACAGTTATTTTCCGAACGCACTATAGAAGCCGGCTAGCGTAGTGGTTAGAGCACTCGTCTAGCAACCAAATGGTCGAGGGTTCGAATCCCCAGCTGAGCGGGATTTTTTTTCCGACCAATACGGCCCTGAGGTCGACCCAGCCTCGTAAAATGGGTACCAGAGAAAATCTGGGAAGTAAAGGCAGCGAGGAAAGGAACTGGTCACCCTACCTCATACGCTGATGACCCAGCATAATGAGGTCTCTAACGCTTCACCCCCTACGGCATTTGAAATGCTATGGGACTATCTTTACTTTTACTTTTTACTATAGAAGCAATAGTAGTAGTTGTAGTAGTGGTGGTGGTGGTGGTGGTAGTAGTAATAGCAGTAATAGTAGTAGTAGCGGCAGTAGTAGTAATAGCTGAAGAAACAGTATTATAATATGCAAAGCAGAATTAACAACAGACAGAAGTGTAGCAGAAAATGTAGGAACATTTCAGAGCCAAAAGGAAGTGTAGACGTCTCGAAATGCCTTGCATCACACGATGATGATGATGATGATGATGATGATGATGATGATGATGACGACGACGATTTTAGTGCAGCATCAAGTAAAAAATACACCTTTCAGTTCTTTTATTATTCCAAAAAACCGTCTGAAAACTTCAAAGGAAGACTTTCTGGCCGTCAGCAAACATCAGATACTTCATCTCCGCTTTCTTACATTATTCAAATTTTATCCCGGAGTAAAAGTACTGAACGATTTTCAAGCTCAATTCACACATATAAATTGAATTCACACATATAAATTGAATTCACACATATAAATTGTATTCACTCTAGCCCGAATTGTTTCTTACCTTGTCCATTAGTTTGAAGATTGGATTCAAGCGTCAACGACAAACTATGAACGAACCATGAAATAGGATTTACCGATTTATCTATATATAAAGTAAACATATGCAAGCGTTGCAAACCGGATTATGTTGTGGTTTTATGTGAAATGCCAGAGAGAGAGAGAGAGAGAGAATCATATGCTTCAGCAACATATATGCACCATAAACAGGTGGAGCGCGTTTCAGGTATAGTGCACGCTTATAAATACCACCTTGGGTGTCTGAGTGGCGAAGCGGTTAGTGCACTAGTCTCTCATGGCGAAGGTCGGGGGTTCGTTTCTGGCCTAGGGCACCCCAGTTACCCAGCTGTAGAAATGGGTACCCGACTTCTTCTGGAGTTGGGGAAGGAAAGGCGGCCAGGCATGATACTGACCATATCACCCTCTAGTGTGCTGACAGGTCAAGGAGCCTGCAAAAAGAAGAATTGCACAGTCCCCTACTTTGTAAGCTCCATTCAGGGAACCGTGAAATTAGCCGAGATAACCCGCTCCCAATCCGACACGATGCTATGCCTCAACAACTTCACAGCATCGGCTGCAAAGAACACCAGATGGCATTTCCGTGGAGATAGAAGACAAGACAAGACAATAAGATAAGACATGTTAGATGTTCCTTCACTGCGCCCGGCAAAGTCCCGTTATTTACGAAGCAGAACTTTACGCAATATCCTATTTAACGTTCGTTCACTCTATGGTCAGTCTCGATATACGACTTCTCCAGCATTTGCCCTCAGCATTCTGTGTCGGGTACATTGTAGAGAGGAGGGGTGTGCAGGTTAAGAAGCCAGGGTCAATACAATAAATCGTTCTCTCCGTGGGCCTCCACTCCAAATCCGTTAATAGACAAATGCTACAATATCTTCGGCTACAGTGTGTAAGGATTCTGAGCGAAGAAAACTTCAATCACATTCCCAACAAAGAAGGAAGAAAACTTCAATCACATTCCCAACAAAGAAGGAAGAAAATTTCAATCACATTCCCAACAAAGAAGGAGCACTCGTCTAGCAACCAAATGGTCGAGGGTTCGAATCCCCAGCTGAGCGGGATTTTTTTTCCGACCAATACGGCCCTGAGGTCGACCCAGCCTCGTAAAATGGGTACCAGAGAAAATCTGGGAAGTAAAGGCAGCGAGGAAAGGAACTGGTCACCCTACCTCATACGCTGATGACCCAGCATAATGAGGTCTCTAACGCTTCACCCCCTACGGCATTTGAAATGCTATGGGACTATCTTTACTTTTACTTTTTACTATAGAAGCAATAGTAGTAGTTGTAGTAGTGGTGGTGGTGGTGGTGGTAGTAGTAATAGCAGTAATAGTAGTAGTAGCGGCAGTAGTAGTAATAGCTGAAGAAACAGTATTATAATATGCAAAGCAGAATTAACAACAGACAGAAGTGTAGCAGAAAATGTAGGAACATTTCAGAGCCAAAAGGAAGTGTAGACGTCTCGAAATGCCTTGCATCACACGATGATGATGATGATGATGACGACGACGATTTTAGTGCAGCATCAAGTAAAAAATACACCTTTCAGTTCTTTTATTATTCCAAAAAACCGTCTGAAAACTTCAAAGGAAGACTTTCTGGCCGTCAGCAAACATCAGATACTTCATCTCCGCTTTCTTACATTATTCAAATTTTATCCCGGAGTAAAAGTACTGAACGATTTTCAAGCTCAATTCACACATATAAATTGAATTCACACATATAAATTGAATTCACACATATAAATTGTATTCACTCTAGCCCGAATTGTTTCTTACCTTGTCCATTAGTTTGAAGATTGGATTCAAGCGTCAACGACAAACTATGAACGAACCATGAAATAGGATTTACCGATTTATCTATATATAAAGTAAACATATGCAAGCGTTGCAAACCGGATTATGTTGTGGTTTTATGTGAAATGCCAGAGAGAGAGAGAGAGAGAGAATCATATGCTTCAGCAACATATATGCACCATAAACAGGTGGAGCGCGTTTCAGGTATAGTGCACGCTTATAAATACCACCTTGGGTGTCTGAGTGGCGAAGCGGTTAGTGCACTAGTCTCTCATGGCGAAGGTCGGGGGTTCGTTTCTGGCCTAGGGCACCCCAGTTACCCAGCTGTAGAAATGGGTACCCGACTTCTTCTGGAGTTGGGGAAGGAAAGGCGGCCAGGCATGATACTGACCATATCACCCTCTAGTGTGCTGACAGGTCAAGGAGCCTGCAAAAAGAAGAATTGCACAGTCCCCTACTTTGTAAGCTCCATTCAGGGAACCGTGAAATTAGCCGAGATAACCCGCTCCCAATCCGACACGATGCTATGCCTCAACAACTTCACAGCATCGGCTGCAAAGAACACCAGATGGCATTTCCGTGGAGATAGAAGACAAGACAAGACAATAAGATAAGACATGTTAGATGTTCCTTCACTGCGCCCGGCAAAGTCCCGTTATTTACGAAGCAGAACTTTACGCAATATCCTATTTAACGTTCGTTCACTCTATGGTCAGTCTCGATATACGACTTCTCCAGCATTTGCCCTCAGCATTCTGTGTCGGGTACATTGTAGAGAGGAGGGGTGTGCAGGTTAAGAAGCCAGGGTCAATACAATAAATCGTTCTCTCCGTGGGCCTCCACTCCAAATCCGTTAATAGACAAATGCTACAATATCTTCGGCTACAGTGTGTAAGGATTCTGAGCGAAGAAAACTTCAATCACATTCCCAACAAAGAAGGAAGAAAACTTCAATCACATTCCCAACAAAGAAGGAAGAAAATTTCAATCACATTCCCAACAAAGAAGGAAGAAAACTTCAATCACATTCCCAACAAAGAAGGAATGAAACTTCAATCACATTCCCAACAAAGAAGGAAGAAAACTTCAATCACATTCCCAACAAAGAAGGAAGAAAACTTCAATCACATTCCCAACAAAGAAGGAAGAAAACTTCAATCAAAATACCAAACAAAGAACAAAGTAAAATGCCAGTAAATATATTTTAAAAAGAACAAGAAAAAAACATATGTCACAATATCAACAAAGAATGAATAAAATGTTGGTCAAAATACAAAGAATGAAGAAAAATATCGGCCCAAATTCCAACAGAGAACGGAAAAAAATATTGGTTAAAATCCTAAACAATGAAAACCTTTACCTTAAGACATAATCCAGTGATATCAAGATTAACGTGGAGTTGAACATTCTCCCAAAAATATTCACATCTCTAATTCGAGACTTCTAGAGAACTGTCATGATGGACAGAGAGTTGTCAGTGTGAACAGAGAGCTGTCAGGATGAACAGAGAGATGTCAGGATGGAGAGAGAGATTTCAAGATGGACACAGAGCTGTCAGGATAGACAAAGAGCGGTCAAGATGGACAGAGAGATGTCAGGATGGCAGAGAGATTTCGGGATGGACAGAGAGCTGTCAGGATGGACCCAGAGATGTCAGGATGAACAGAGAGCTGTCACGATAGAAAGAGAGCTGTCAGGGTGAAGAACGAGATTCAAGATGAACAGAGAGCTGTCAGAATGAACAGAGAGCTGTCAGGATGAACAGAGAGCTATCAGAATAAACAGAAAGATGTCAGGATGAACAGAGAGCTGTCAGAATGAATAGAGAGCTGTCAGGGTGAACAGAGAGCTGTCACGATAGAAAGAGAGCTGTCAGGGTGAAGAACGAGATTCAAGATGAACAGAGAGCTGTCAGAATGAACAGAGAGCTGTCAGGATGAACAGAGAGCTATCAGAATAAACAGAAAGATGTCAGGATGAACAGAGAGCTGTCAGAATGAATAGAGAGCTGTCAGGGTGAACAGAGAGCTGTCAGAATGAACAAAGAGCTGTCAGGATGAACATAGAGCTGTCAGAATGAACAGAGAGATGTCAGGGTGAACAGAGAGCTGTAAGGATGGACAGAGAGATGCCAGGAAGAACCTTTCCACAGTACTCACTAAACGATAACTAACGAGAGGTGACTAGAGAATTCTTCAGGATACAAGATTGCCAGACTGGATTTCTGCTTTCAAAATGCTCATAAAGGAACCAAAGTTGAGCTAGCACTTCTGCCTCGGTGTGTTGTTTCCAAATTTGAAACACTTTCCTTTGGTTCACATAAACAGTGCTTGTGCAAGGTATTTGGTCAGTACAAGGCGGGAAACTCGGTTGTTGAGAGCAAAAACAACACATCTCCTCGGATCATCAGAGCGGAACTCCCCACCCCAAGCGTTTCGGCCCTTTACACTTCTAACGCTCTTAAAGGGGGGGGGGGGAGGAATGGGGCCTCTGGGTTATGACTCCCAGAGGTTTGTGAGTTGTTGGTTTATAATAGCTTAACTAGGCTGAAGTTACTACAATATTCAAGTATATTGTATAATTTAGATCTGTTGTAGTGTCTCTCTTTCTCTCTCCCTCCTTCTCCTCTCTCTCACTCTTTCTATCTGTATGTATGTGTGTGTGTGTGTGGCATTATAAGGCCATAATTCTCATCCTCACATATAGTTTGCCTCATTTTATAATTTATATGTTCCTGGCAACATCCATCCAATTTCGAAGCTTATGCATCTTTTGTGCAACATCCATCAACTCTTTTTTTTTAAGCTGGGGTAGGTTGTCGGCCCATTGCTAAACTCCCTAGGGGGCCCCCGGCCCCCCCTTTCCAATTCGTATAACCTGAGTGTTTATCTGGGCCAGTATCACAGATCCCATTCCTAAACCTTCAGAATTCACTGGGTCTCAAATGTTTTCAAATTAATGCAACTCCAGGTGTCAAGTTGACACCTTTCTTCAAGTGATCCTTGAGATTTTTCTCCTTGTCCAGGGAATAGAAGTGACAGAATCTTCACGTAAAACGCTGGTTCTTATTCAGAAAATGCTCTTCCTTTGAAGATTCCGTTCACTGCCCTGGGAACGATTCTTAAGAGCCGTGAAAGATTTTCAACTTTGAAGGAAGTGCTCTCTTAAGACCTCAGAAATTGAAACCGGACAGCAAAGAAAATGGAGGACGTAGATAACTGTATCAACGCTCGACAATCACGCGTTGCAAAATAGCAGAAAATGAGGAGAAATTTAGACGAAAATGTAGATAATTTCTTGTTCTTTTTGTTTTATTGTGTGCAACAGGCCTGAGTAATTCAGCAAAATTAAAAGTTAGTGATGCAGTCTTTGATTATAGTTTCTCCCCTACAGGAGTGTTATGACGTACTCCATGGGCAAGAATTTATAACCTTGTCGTTTATCTTAGCTCATTTCTCTTCTCTTCATGTGGCGTGTCCTTTCCAGAATCTTGTCCCTTCTCACAGCCTCCTTGAATGCATTGCGGTCTTGCACAAGCTGGCCAGCGTCCCGTAATGACACGTTCAGACTTTCCGTGATCATCTGAGTTCCGTTTCTCATTTGCCGGGCACTAAGCCTTCTGCTGTCAATCTCTCCAAGCTTTTGTGTTCCTGGATGTAGTCGAAGTATCTCAGCTTTCTAAGGTTCTTATGTTTCTAAGATTTTCCAGTCTGTGAGATCTGATGTTTCTAAGGTCTTCCAGTCTGTGAGATCTGATGTTTCTAAGGTCTTCCAGTCTGTGAGCTCTGATATTTCTAAGTCTTCCAGTCTGTGAGCTCTTCCAGTCTGTGAGATCTGATGTTTCTAAGATTTTCCAGTCTGTGATATCTGATGTTTCTAAGGTCTTCCAGTCTGTGAGCTCTGATGTTTCTAAGGTCTTCCAGTCTGTGAGCTCTGATATATCTAAGGTCTTCCAGTCTGTGAGCTCTGATATTTCTAAGTCTTCCAGTCTGTGAGCTCTGATATTTCTAAGGTATTCCAGTCTGTGAGTTCTGATATTTCTAAGGTTTTCCAGTCTGTGAGCTCTGATATTTCTAAGGTATTCCAGTCTGTGAGTTCTGATATTTCTAAGGTCTTCCAGTCTGTGAGCTCTGATATTTCTAAGGTCTTCCAGTCTGTGAGCTCTGATATTTCTAAGGTCTTCCAGTCTGTGAGATCTGATATTTCTAAGGTCTTCCAGTCTGTGAGCTCTGATGTTTCTAAGGTCTTCTACAGATTCTAAAAGGGAAGTTCCCCCAAGAACTCTCTGCTGGTGTAGTTTTTCATTCTGTCCCTTATGACTATAGTAACTCTATTCTGATGTAGATAGAAGTTATTTAGGTGACAGAATAATTGAAAATCCTGCGTCTAACATTCTGCCCTTCATCATACAGCTTTCATTCAGTCATTCAACATTTGTTAATGAGCATAATAATCACGAAGGCACAGTTAAATGTTTACATAAATAAATAATAAATTTATCTCATGTCCGTACAGTCCACACTCTGGTTTATGTAACTACATGAAATAAACTTGCATTCTTACTTTCATTCTAAACTAATATATATATATATATATATATATATATATATATATAAAGCAGTATAAAATTATTAATAATCAAGCCATACCAGTTTAGAGTTTGACAATATATATATATATATAGTGATACGTACAAGAAAGTGATACGTACAATTGATACGTACAAGAAAGATATTTGTGTTAGAAAGAGGGGAAGGAGGAGAAAAGAAGAGGAAGACAGGGGATGAAAGGGAAGCGGAAATGAAGAAGAAACGGAGGAGGAAAGTGCTGAGAAAAAAGATAAATAAAAAGGAGGAGGATAAAGAGAAGGAAGAAAGGGTGGTGAAAAAAGGACGACAGGGAAAAAGAAAAAGAGAAGAAAAAGAAGGAAGAGGAGGGGGAAGAAGGGGTGGAGAAAAGAAGAAGAAGAAGGAGGAGGAGGATAAAGAAGAGGAAGAAAGGGTGGTGAAAAAATGACGGCAGAGAAAAAGAAGAAGAAGAAGCAGAAGAAGAAGGAGGAGGAAGAGATGGAGAAAGGGGGGAGGGAGAGAAAAAAGTAAACGTAGAAGAAGAAGAAGAAAAAAAAAGAAACGAGAGGGCAGATGATTTAAGAAACAAATGAAAGAGGAAAAAGTAGGAGGTAGAAGAAGAAGACAATCCTAATACTCTAAATCACTTTCATAACAAAAAAAAATGGCTCAAGGACAAGCAAGGACTCACACGAAGCTCTTCAAAAACTATAAAACTCAAAAAAGGAAACCTTTCTGTACAGCGGCTGTCACAGCACGTGCATTCAGGGCCAACAAAAAAACAACGGCCAGCCCAAAGCCATTTTAAACATCATGTTCACTTTGTCCAGAGTTTTAGAATCAGTGTAAGCTTAAAATCTAATTGTACCGCCAGCCACTTCGTGTGGCTCACTCTCGACCTGGTAGCTTTTCCCAGCAGCCACACGGTTGTATCGAGATCTAGCGGACGGGGGAGGCATCTCACGTTGTAATGTCTGTGGGAAGGGAAGTAACAAATAAAATTCATATGACCTACATTTTGTGTGTGTTTTTTTTTTTTTTAGTAGACAATAGCAAAGAAAAACCTCCTCCCAAACCTTGTTGGGTTTTGATTGTGCCTCCTCGGTGCATCGCTCTGGGGCTCTGGATGGCCTCTCTGTTTTAAGAGTGGGAGAGGCCCTCCCTTGTTCTAACTCTTTCATAACCAGCAGAGACCTTTTCACTCCTACGCAAATCAACGCTAAGGGACATAATTAGACAAAGTCTAAATAGAATTTTAAAAAGTAGTACATTTCTAACGCAACCCACCGGTTTTTTTAATTTAAATATGGAGTAATCTACTCAAAGTTTGTTTTCTACCAAAATTACTCATGAAAATGTATTCCGGCAGGGCGTGAAAAATAATCCAGGAATAAAAGAGTTAAAAGAGGACTGTAATAAATTAAAATACTTTGAATAATCAATATGATCGCTGGGCAGTTTGAGGAGGGGGTTTGGTTGGTTTGAGGAAGGGGGGGGGGGTTACCTGACAAAATTCTTCTCAGCGATCCTGATTATAGCAACCCTCAAGGATTAAATAAGATTCAGTCGGATGTAGACTAAGTAAAGAGAGAGGGAGAGAGAGAAAGAGAGAGAGAGAGAAAGATGAGGACGAAAAAGAGAAGAAAAAAGAAGAGGAATCTTTGATTACCTAGTCAGAAATAAAACACTATTTTGTTTCGTAAACGAGAATTTCAAAATTTCTAATATTAAGCTACTGTAAAAAGTTTAAGACATCAGTTCAGCTGTAAGGAAACAATTACGTTGGCTGTGGTTATTATCAAATCTTTGTGTGGTCTCGCGCACTTCTAAGTTTAGTCCAACAAGATTAGTCAGATCTTATAATTTTATATTCAACAAGAGAAATCAGATCTTATCATTTTATACTCAACAAGACAAATCAGATCTTATCATTTTATACTCAACAAAACAAATCAGATCTTATAACTGTATACTCACCAAGACAAACCAGATTTTCTAAATTTATATTCAACAAGACAAAGAAAATTTTCTAATTTTTGTTTCAACAAGGCAAGCCAAATCTTCTACTTTTGTTCCAAAACGACAAGTCGCCTGATTTAACTCCTTTTTAAAAAGAGAACAAATATTGTAGGATTAAACCTCGAAAAAATCGTAGACAAAGCACTTTAGGGTGCTAGTTGGCTAAGTCGATAGTACGCTGTTCTCTCGTGGCTAGACGGCTGCTCGTCCTACCGGAGTCCGTGTTCGAATCCCAGGTAATTCTCTTGTGATCTTTCTTTCTCTCACGTCTCACTAAAGTGCTTTGTCTACGATTTTTTCGAGGTTTAATCCTACAATATTTGTTCTCTTACTTTACCGTACCAAAACCTCGTAGTTTCCTATTTATAAAAAATTGTTCCTTTTTAAAATGAATACATTTGAATATCCAGCTATTCCCCTTCCGAAAGTTTTCCTTCAAGCCTGTGATTCTGTCTTTTCTTCTAATTATTCTTAAAGGTAGGTGAACTCTTATGGTCGACGGATCGTAACTAGTCGAAGGCGATCACTGTTAAACCAGATGTAAAACAAATGGTATTTGGTTTTCTTTTGTCGTGGTATTTGGTTTCCTTCTGTAGTCATATTTGGTTTTCTTCTGTAGTCATATTTGGTTTTCTTCTGTAGTCGTATTTGGCTTCCTTCTGTAGTGGTATCTGGTTTCCTTCTGTAGTCGTATTTGATTTCTTTCTGCCGTGGTATTTGGTTTCCTTCTGTAGTCGTATTTGGTTTTCTTCTGTAGTGCTATTTGATTTCCTTCTGGAGCCAGAAAAGTGTCCATAGAGACATGACTGTATGTGTCCTGATATGTCACAGAAAATACATCTTAGCACTAACACCATTTCTAAAAATAGCATGGAAATGATAAAAAAAATATATTGGCACAAACATGATTTCCTCTATATACTCGAATAGCGTGGAAGAGATCATAGAAAATATTGGCACAAACACCATTTCCTATCGATACCATACTAGCATGGAAAAGATCATAGAAAATATTGGCACAAACACCATCTTCTTCTGACTCCTCAGCTTTCCGAGTAAATAAGGCTGATTATTGTAGACATACTCCGAACTCCTTCCTCCCTATTCCTAATCTTCTCCTCCAGCTGGTGACACCAGTTTCCTGTATACATTTTTCTATGTTGCCTTTCCAACTCTGTCTTGGTCTACCTCTCCGTCTTGTTTCCATCATCTTGTTTTACACACATCATTTTCCATTTGTCTGTTCTCTTCCATTCTTTGTATACTACCACGATTCATACATTTGCCACTCTAAATGAGATTAACTATGACAATTTTGCACTAAGGTTATACGAAAGAAAAAAAAACCAAAGCACATAGCTAAAGATAAACAAAACGCTTCATCAATAAACGATTACATTATGTACCCGCTTCTGGCATGCTTGAAATAAAGCAGAGTCAGTATTCAGAAATATCATTCATTTATTTACATTGTGAATATCAAAGCGGGCATCTCCAACAAAAGGAAAGATGTATTCGGTGTATGGACGTGAGAGTTCCATTGTTGGGTGGAAAGATGTAGGGCCGAAGGGAGACAAACGTTGGACGACAATTTGGAGCAGGGAAAGGAACGAATTATCGAACTTTATTTTAGCAGGAATAAGAAATGGACACGCAGGCCCGTTTGCCCTTCTACCATTCAGTTTTCATCGTTTACATTTGCCTGATTCTCTGTTTAAATTGGAACACATTGTGGCAACTAGAAAAATTGAGGGAATAAGAGACAGAGGAAGACAGAGAGAGAAGTTACTGGATGAGCTGTCTGTGTGGCTAGGAAGAAAGTCACCGGCGGATCTCATATTCAAGTCTAAAGACAGGGAACTGTGGAGAGAAATGATCGCCTACGCCAGACGGCATGGCCTTTGATTGATTGATTGATTGTCTGTTTACATTTGTCTGTTTACAAGGAGTAAAGGTGTGAACTGTCAGTGCTTCCACATTTCTAGGCCACTACAGTATTTGGGGTAGGGATGCCAGCATCTGTCCTCTCTGATTTTATTTTTCTAGGGAAACCCCGGGTACTGATTTTTAATCTGGGTTGATCCTGGTACCCGTTGGTCCGAAATAAAAAAAAACACCCCAAATGGGAAACGGAACTAGGGACATTATCATCGGCAGGCTGGTGGACTAACCACTATACCACGGCGGCATTCTCAGTTAGGATAAATGTGTCACGCAAATCTGTCACGTGACAAAACGACCAATGGCCACTTGCTTAAACGTGTGCTGGAGTAAGACTTGAACCTACACCCACACCAGGTAACCCACATACTCGTGCCCCTGTAAGCGCCACACTTGACCAGTTTCCCTACCTCAACTTCACACGGAGTCAGGAATCCATTTTTTTTTTTTTTAACAGCTGAGGTACTGGTCAGACTTGAATAGCGGATCTCTGAGTGAGAAGTGAGAGCACTAACAAATACGCCACTCAGGGGTCGTATAGAAGATACTTTCTTAATCTTCCCGTGCCGTTAAACGTCACATAGGGCTCGCAAGATTGTTCGCCAATTATTCCTGTTTTAGGGGAGTTTTTCAACCTCATCAAGGGATTTTATGCCTGTTAATTTGGTCTCTCTTAACAATGTCCTCTTCAGAGTTATACGCGGACGACCTCTTTTGTTTCGGCCTGTTGTGTTCCACTTGATAGCTTGTTTTGGGATTCTCTGATTGGTTCTTCTCGTCACGTGACTGAAGTATGTCCATCTTATTTTTCTGATCACCCATGAAACTGGTTGTTGTTTGCTCATCTGTCTTATCTCTGCGTTGTTCTTGAATTTGTTCCATTTTATACTAAATATTTTCCTTAGGCATTTGTTTTTTTAAAATGTCTAATTTGTTGTCTATTTCTTTGATTTTTAGCTTTCATATGCATCAGTGAGGGTGGATATTACATTTGAACTGAATAATCTTAACTTAATTTGTGTGCTTATAACTTCTGAGTGCCGTATGTTCTCAAGATTCTTGAAGGTTAATGATGCTTTTGTAGTTCTAATTCTAACTTCCTTTCTGGTGTCACCATTCTGGTCAATGTAGCTGCCGAAGTATGCAAACTGGCTGATTTCTTCAACAGCTGTTCTTTATATTTTTCGTTCTTGATTAAAGAGAAGTTTTATTATTTGCTTTTGCTTTTTTCCTTGTTAATTTCGATTTCACATTGTCACTGATAAGAGTTATGTCATATGCAAAATGAAGATCTTTTAGCTGGGTCCCATGTACCTAGTCAATGCCAGTTTAACCTGTGCAAAATTTTTCATTATGAAGTTTGTATCTATATATGAAGTCTAAACATGAAATCTTAATTTATCTTATGTCTTATATCCTTCCCGTACCGTTAAACATCACATAGGGCTCGCAAGTAGTTCGCCAATTTTTCCTGTCTTCGACGAGTCTTTCAACCTCATCAAGGGATTTTATGCCTGTTAACTTGGCATCTCTTAACAATGTCCCCTTCAGAGTTTCACGCGGTCTGCCTCTTTTTCTTTGGTTTGTTGTGTTCCACTTGATAGCTTGTTTTGGGATTCTCTGATCATTTCTTCTCATCATGTGACCAACATATGTCCATCTCCTCTTCCTGATCACCCATGAGACTGGTTGTTGTTCAGTCATCTGTCTTATCTATTCATTGTTCTTGAATTCTTGGGCATTTGTTTTCAAAAGAGTCTAATTTCTTGTCTATTTCCTGAGTTGTTTTTTTAGCTTTCACATGCATAAATGAGGGCGGATATTACATTTGAATTGAATAGTCTTAACTTGGTTGTTGTGCTTATAACTTTTGAATTCCATATGTTCTCAAGGTTATTGAAGGTCATTGCTTAATTTGCTTAATTTATGCAGAGCAATTTTTCTCAAAGCCTAAAATAAAGAAAAGAAACAATAGTAAACACTCACTAACATTCGCCAGATGAAATAAATACAAACAAACAGAAGAAAATAACCATAAAACAACCAAACAAAAAAAAAATTATCAAATGAACCAGCAACGAAACAAACCTTCCAGTAAATAAACAAACAATTAAACCTAACGTTCCGTTCCACGAAATTTATCTCGACCCACTCTGGCGTGCTCTCATTTTAGAATTTCAATTTCCTTTTCTGGTCATAAAATTTTCCGTTTTCTTTTCGATTGTTAAACTCATTGGTTTTCGGTTTCCGTGTGTCAGTCATTCGATCTATCACTCCTGGTGGATTTCACGCTTGGGTGAGCAGCGTTCCGAAATTTAATGAAGAAATTTCCGTAGTAACTGAAGGTGGAGCTTAAGAAAGTGGCTTTAATTCTTAGGAGAACCTTGGATTTTAATTTAAACAGTTTTGCTTAAATGCGCATGCGCGTAATAAACCACTTTATAATTAGTTACAAAGGTGACTTATGCGGAGCGGTGTGTTATAAAGTGGATAAATCTACGTTTTTGGTTTATGTTATCATGCCATAATAGGGAGAAACATAGTCTGTAAAGTATGTCAAAATGCCATGAAACGTGAAGTTAACAAAATGATAAAATTTGCTTAATTATAGTATATATATATATAATTCATTCATTTGCATGTCCCTTGCGGAACTTTGCCTCCCAAACAGCACTCCTGTAGGCCTCTCGGTTGTGAGCAAGATGGCCTGCTGCTGATGCTGCATCCATTTGCAGATCGTCAACGATGTTTTGCAGCCATCTTCGTTTTGGTCTTCCTCTTTTTCTTTTTCCCATTATGTATCCTTCCAATACGGTCTTCTCTAAATTATCATGACGTTTAATGTGTCCAAAATATTTAAGTTTTCTCTCTTTAATCCTCTTTACTAGCCAGCCTTCTTCAATATTAAGTTCTTGTAGTATAGATATATTTGTTCTTTTTTGTGTCCACGATATTTGGAGAACTCTTCTGTAGCATTTACATTCAAAAGCATTTATGTGTTTCTCAGCTGTTTTGTTAAGTGTCCAGGTCTCACAGGCATATGTTGTGAGGGGATAGATGCATGCCCTTAAAAATCTTATTTTTGTGGTTCTGTCTGCTCCTTTCCACAGTTCTTTATTTGTTTTACTTTCTGAAGAGCGATAGATGTCCTCCTTTTAATTTCGCTCATTGTATCTCCATTACTAGTTAGTAGTGATCCAAGATATTCAAAACTCTCCACTTCTTCTAGATTTTCCTCATTGATACATAGTTCAGCAGCCTTATTTGTTTTGCCAGTTGTCATCAATTTAGTTTTCTGTGCATGAAGATAGAGGTTCTGCTCTTCGCTGTTCTTACGGACTGACATAATTAGTTTTTCCATTCCTTTTTGTGTTGTAGACAGTAATAATGTGTCATCAGCATATCTAATCTCTGGTATTTCATAACCTCCAATTGTTATGGCATCGTAATATTCTTTGTCTACATCTTCTCTAACATTTGTGCTGCAGGTGCAAGAGGCATCCTTAGTGATCACTTCTCAATCATTTTTATTAAAGCAGTTTAGGGATATTTTTGTCATTTGGAAAACACCATGCCACTGCGAAGGCGTTTTAGCACCTTTGAGCGTCATCGGGTCATAGCCTTGGTTGAAAGAGGTTTATCTGTCCGTGAAGTTGTACGGCGTTCGGGGATGTCCCATTCTACCATCCAAAGGCATTTGGAGCGATTTCGCGCAACCGGAGGAATAGAAGATAGACATCGTTCAGGCCGACCTCGCTGCACGAGTAGACAAGATGACAGATACTTGCAGTTGTCAACACTTCACAGCGGGACAGTAACGTCTTCCACTCTCAGAAACCAGCTAATGAATACGGCAAACGTCAATGTTAGCGGCAGAACAATTCGCAGGCGTTTAAGAGAATCTGGGCTGGCTTCACGACGACCAGCAATAAGAATACCTTTTACTCCAGCTCACCGCAGACCTAGAGTTGCCTGGTGCCGGCAACACATCCGTTGGACGACGTGCCAGTGGGGTGACATTTTTTTCACGGACGAATCCCGCGTCATTATGTACTTCAATGATGGCAGAATCCGTGTTTGGAGAAGGCCAGGGGAACGGTTCCATCACGCCACTATCCAAGAGGTGGATCGTTACGGAGGGGGATCGATCATGGTCTGGGGTAGCATCAGCACGCGCGGCAGGACTCCCCTCCATTTCATTCATGCCACCCTAATCGCCCAGCGATACCTGAATGAAATTCTGCAACCCGTTGTCCAGCCTACCATGCAAGCCATGGGTGGAGGGACAATCATACAAGGAGGAAACAAGTGAAACATGTCAAATACCTAAGTAGCATACAATCATCCTCAAGGAAAATTGACGCTGAGATTGAGAGCAGATGCAATCACGCAAATCAGGTCAAAAGACAAATGATACATTTACTGAAAAACAAATACATCACAAGTGAAAGAAGAAGGACATTGTACAACACAATTTTCCTCCCAACTCTGTGATATCAATGTCAAACAAGGACACTAACAGCCAAGAACAAAAGGAAAATCATCACAACAGAAATGAGATGTTTAAGGAGAATACTAAATGTGACAAGAAGAAACCACAAATAAATAACACCGTCAGGGCAAAGGCTGGAGTAACATCAGTATTACACTATATCCAGAAACGGTAGATCAAATGGTTTGGCCATTTACACGGTTACCACCAGACAGTATATCACATACAACATTCACACTAAGATTTGTAGATAACAGAGGAAGAGACCTCCCACGCTGGAGATGGAGAGAGGAAATTATAGAAACATTAAATATCCCATTATATGAAGCAAATCATCGAGCCCTGTCAAGACGTCTATTTGTCCCCTCAACACTGGAAACTTTATGAGGAAGGAGATAAGACAAGACAAGACAAGATAAGACAAGGCAAGACAAGACACAACATACTTCATCTCTTTTTTTCTATTTCTTCTTCTCGTATGTTTTTGTATGATTAAAGTGTAAACAGAAACATTACAAATGTGGGAACTTTTAATGAAAAAAATTGCTCCTACATTGCTTTTTGTTTCTTAAAGTCAGTAATTTGGACCCGTATCCTAAGCGCTAGAGTGTGATGTGATCAGTATAACGCCTGGTCGTCTTTCCTCCCATAGTCCCAGAAGAAACCAGGTGCCTGTTTCTACGAATGAGTGGCTAGTGCCCTATAACAGTATTGTTATGTCCCTCTATAACTCAAGGGATAAGGCTGGTGCTCAGAGCAGCATTCCATTGGGAACCCCACCAAAGGTCATTTTGGGCACAAATCAGACACTAAAGGAGAAGATAAGGCCAGACGTCAACAAGATAGCAGGCAGACATCAAGAACGGAAACAGCAGGCAGACATCAATAACGGATACAGCAGGCATACATCAAGAACGGAGACAACAGGCAGACATAAAGATCGGAGACAGCAGGCAGACATCAATAACGGATACAGCAGGCATACATCAAGAACGGAGACAACAGGCAGACATAAAGATCGGAGACAGCAGGCAGACATCAATAACGGAGACAGCAGGCAGACATCAAGAAGGGAGACAGCAGGCAGACATAAAGATCGGAGACAGCAGGCAGACATCAATAACGGAGACAGCAGGCAGACATCAAGAAGGGAGACAGCAGGCAGACATAAAGATCGGAGACAGCAGGCAGACATCAAGAAGGGAGACAACAGGCAGACATCAAGAAGGGAGACAGCAGGCAGACATCAAGAAGGGAGACAGCAGGCAGACATCAAGAAGGGAGACAACAGGCAGACATCAAGAAGGGAGACAACAGGCAGACATCAAGAAGGGAGACAGCAGGCAGACATCAAGAAGGGAGACAACAGGCAGACATCAAGAAGGGAGACAGCAGGCAGACATCAAGAAGGGAGACAACAGGCAGACATCAAGAAGGGAGACAGCAGGCAGACATCAAGAAGGGAGACAGCAGGCAGACATCAATAACGGCGACAGCAGGCAGACATCAAGAAGGGAGACAACAGGCAGACATCAAGAAGGGAGGCCACAAATAAAACTTACAGGGATTGACGAAGACAGAAAGCTTATAAAGGATGTACAGAGACTTAAGGAGACCAAGGAAGTGTCCAGCAGCCACAGGTTGTAGCACACGAACATTGTAGGTAAAGTCAAGGAATCAGTGTGAAGTGAGCAGCGGTTAAGAGGACTCTCCCCGAACTTCTTCTTCTTCTCCTTCTTCTTCTTCTTCATCATCATCTTCTTCTTCATCATCTTCTTCTTCTTTTTATTCTTATTCTTCTTCTTCTTCATCATCATCTTCTTCTTCTTTTTATTCTTATTCTTCTTCTTCTTCATCATCATCTTCTTCTTCTTTTTATTCTTCTTCTTCTTCTTCTTCATCATCATCTTCTTCTTCTTCTTCATCTTCATCTTCTTCTTCTTCTTCTTCTTCATCATCTTCTTCTTCTTTTTATTCTTATTCTTCTTCTTCTTCATCATCATCTTCTTCTTCTTTTTATTCTTATTCTTCTTCTTCTTCATCATCATCTTCTTCTTCTTCTTCATCTTCATCTTCTTCTTCTTCTTCTTCTTCTTCATCTTCTTCTGCTTCTTCTTCTTCTACGTTCGAGGTTTTTGGTCACATCAGATCCTGATCCCTGTCGACATGGCACAGCTCACAGTCCTCACCAGTTCTTGATAGGAGCCCCCAAAGCTTTTGCCCCAAGCTTGTCTCCTCTGGCCATGTCTCACGCCTCAGGTCCGCATGGTTTGTGGGCACTCTTGAAGGATATGTTCTGGAGTCTGGACTCCACTGCCACGTGGACACTCGTTGATATAGGTGGGTCAAGAGGGTCAAGAGTCTGCAGCGGCAGAAGATGATGATTTGCCGTGTCTTCGTAGCTGGTGTTCTGCATCTGGTTCGTTGTTGCATTTCAGCTGTTTCTTCATTCAGATCTGCACTGGTTACGAGTTATAACTCTCGCCTTTTGGTAGTTTACTGGATGAAATGTTTGATCCTGACTGCTGCCAGCTTTGGATAGGCTCCGCGAGCTGAAACTGGAATGCTTGTTCATAAGATTCATAGGAAGCTATAATTCCAGTTGATTAACACAACAGATATGACTCTATGACTGGTATGACTCTCTTGATGACTCTCTATGACAGGTATGATCTTGATGACTCTCTATGGCAGGTATCGCTCTCTTTATTACTTTCTATGGCAGGTATGGCTCTCTTGATGATTCTGAATAGTCCCGAAATTTTTGTTTAGTGGATAGTCATTTATATATGTATGTAGTTACTTCTGTACTGAGTGAATGGATAAGAGCGAAATGTAAATGTTATATTTTATTTTATGTCTCTCAGCTTCAGTGTTAATTATGTTAGTTACATGAACAGCATATTTGTAGAATGTCTGGAATAGAGTGAAAGTTGTATGATAAAGGGCAGAATGTCAGACGGGCCTGCGTGCCCAATTCTTAACCCTTTTGAAATAAAGATCAATCAATCAATCAATCTCTATTTCAAGTATGGCTCTCGTGATGACTCTATATGACAGATATGACTCTCATGATGACTCTTTATGATAGGTATGGCTCTCTTGATGACTCTCTATGAAAGGTATGACTCTCTTGATGGCTCTCTATGACACGTATGGCGCTCTTTGACAAAATCTGATGAATTATGGAATAACTGTGGTTAATACAGTTCACAGACAGAAATAGTCAAGGACATTGATGTATATCTTCTTTGCGAGACCTTGTTGATTCATCGCTCTTAATTCATCAGTCACATTCGAGCGTTTCCATTCAGTGAAGTTCCCATGTTAATATAGAAAGATCGGACTTCTTTCTTCTGAATTGTGTGATGCCAATGTGAAGTCTAGGATGTAGGTCAAAGACCGTGGGAGAACACTCTGAATGCCAATGTGAAGTCTTGGATGTAGGTCAAAGACCGTGGGAGAACCCTATGAATGCCAATGTGAAGTCTTGGATGTAGGGCAAAGACCCTGGGAGAACACTCTGAATGCCAATGTGAAGTCTTGGATGTAGAGCAAAGACCGTGGGAGAACCCTCTGAATGCCAATGTGAAGTCTTAGATGTAGGGCAAAGACCGTGGGAGAACACTCTGAATGCCAATGTGAAGTCTTGGATGTAAGGCAAAGACCGTGGGAGAACACTCTGAATGCCAATGTGAAGTCTTGGATGTAGGTCAAAGACCGTGGGAGAACCCTATGAATGCCAATGTGAAGTCTTGGATGTAGGGCAAAGACCCTGGGAGAACACTCTGAATGCCAATGTGAAGTCTTGGATGTAGAGCAAAGACCGTGGGAGAACCCTCTGAATGCCAATGTGAAGTCTTAGATGTAGGGCAAAGACCGTGGGAGAACACTCTGAATGCCAATGTGAAGTCTTGGATGTAAGGCAAAGACCGTGGGAGAGCCCTCTGAATGCCAATGTGAAGTCTTAGATGTAGGGCAAAGACCGTGGGAGAGCCCTCTGAATGCCAATGTGAAGTCTTGGATGTAAGGCAAAGACCCTGGGAGAACCCTCTGAATGCCAATGTGAAGTCTTAGATGTAGGGCAAAGACCGTGGGAGAGCCCTCTGAATGCCAATGTGAAGTCTTAGATGTAGGGCAAAGACCGTGGGAGAGCCCTCTGAATGCCAATGTGAAGTCTTAGATGTAGGGCAAAGACCGTGGGAGAGCCCTCTGAATGCCAATGTGAAGTCTTAGATGTAGGGCAAAGACCGTGGAAGAACCCTCTGAATGCCAATGTGAAGTCTTGGATGTAGGGCACAGACCCTGGGAGAACCATCTGAATGCCAATGTGAAGTCTTGGATGTAGGGCAAAGACAGTGGGAGAACCATCTGAATGCCAATGTGAAGTCTTGGATGTAGGGCAAAGACCCTGGGAGAACCATCTGAATGCCAATGTGAAGTCTTGGATGTAGGGCAAAGACAGTGGGAGAACCCTCTGAATGCCAATGTGAAGTCTTGGATGTAGGGCAAAGACAGTGGGAGAACCCTCTGAATGCCAATGTGAAGTCTAGCGGGCGAGGACCTATCGTTTCGGTGATTGGATCTAGCTGCTACGTCATTCCTATCTGCCAGCCTGGTATCCATCTTATTGTATCTCCCCCCCCCTTTCCTCTGATCAGACATGGCTGAAAAATGGTGGATACTTCTTTGCCATGGCAACCAAAAACTATTTATACATATAATATGATTTCGACTTTATACGGTTCGATTTACGATATTTCGACTTTATGATGGTCCACACACAGTTTGATAGCTCTGAATTTTGATCTGTCTCCTTATTATCGATATCTCATAATTTCGACCACGCTTCATCTCAGATACCATAAAATAAAGCTGTTTGAAAGAGAAAAAAAAGAAATACTATCATAAATCAGTGAAAGGCTGCGTAATTTCTTGGCCTGTGAGATCTGTCGAAATATTTCAAATCTGACTTCGCTGGCCACCTAACCAAATTAATTCGATTCGTTCTAAATATTCGTCGACCAATCAAACTGCGATTAAGTTCCTAGCGTGGTGAATTCTAGTATATGGTGAAATGAAATGTCGTATCACAGAATCTGCTAGAGAAGAGTCAATAGTTCATCTTCTTCTCTCGTCAACATATAGCGGGTTACAACTACTGTAAGAGAATTGCAGTTCTATTAGAGTTGTAGACAAAAATGAATAGCAATAGCGGACGCTTATTTCCGTGGTATATGAGCATTTGTTCTGTGGAAAAGACTTTGTGAGTGGTTTATGGTTTTAGTCATAACTTCCTGCCTCATAGTGATGATGATGCTGCCAGATGATGATGTTGATGATGATGATGGTGATGATGATGGTGATGATGATGGCTGCCAGATGATGATGACGATGATGATAATGATGATGATAAGGAAGAAGAAGAAGAAAAAGGAAAAGAAGAAGAAGAGTGTAGACAGAGAGAAGTACTAAACAAGAAACTGTTTATACATCCTCTTCACTTCACATCTGGTCACATTGAAAACATGACAACTAGTCACACTGAAAACATGACAAATAGTAACACTGAAAACATGACAACTATTCACACTGAAAACATGACAAATAGTCACACTGAAAACATGACAACTAGTCACACTGAAAACATGACAAATAGTCACTCTGAAAACATGACAAATAGTCACACTGAAAACATGACAAACAGTCACTCTGAAAACATGACAAATAGTCACACTGAAAACATGACAAATAGTCACTCTGAAAACATGACAAATAGTCACACTGAAAACATGACAAATAGCCACACTGAAAACATGACAAATAGCCACACTGAAAACATGACAAATAGCCACACTGAAAACACTGTGACCTTGCGTGACCAGGAACAGTAAATTTATACAAAACCTTTCCGTGCTAGCATCTGGAGTGCTCGCAAATCGCTTATCTTAACCAGCGCATTGATCCTTAAGTTTGCCTCAAAACTTCAGTGTTTCTGGTCTCAGCTGCCGCCGTTGTTGGCCTGGATAAATATCGGCTTAAGTCAGATCCTATTGAGGACAATTAAACGATCGATTGAGCTGATTTTGTTTCCGAAGTCTGTGTTTGAGAAGGAGCTTTTTCGCCGAGCTGTGGGCAACTAACCAGTAAAGCACTCTAAAAGGATAGTAGTTTTGATGACGAAATTGTTCGTCTTCTTTTGCTGAAAACGGAGTTTGTTTGCTGCTATTTTTATTTTAAATAATAGCATTTATGGCAAGAAGAAAAATGTGTTTCTTTTTTCTTTTTACTCTCTCTCTCTCTCTCTCTCTCTCTCTCTGAACCTTAAGTGCCCAGGGCACACGGGGCTTCCGCAAGGGTTTTCCACAAATGCCTGTCCTTCGCCTTTTTTTCTGCTCTTGCCCAGGTGAGCCCTCTATTGCTCAACATCCTTTCTGTTGTTCTTCTCCATGTCTCTTTTGGTCTACCCTTACTTCTGTTCCTTACTTCCTTTTACTAATCATGCATGAATTTTGCCATAAATCTCATTTTTATAAGTTTGTTTTCGCAATCATTGAGTCATAATTTTCTCTGACATTACAGATGTTTTTTTTTTTGTCCTAAAAGATAAATTTGAAGAAGAACAGTGGAAGAAGTCATCGAGGCTTCTGCTGCAATAACTAGCAGCCTCACAAGGGGGAGGCTAGTCTGAGACCAAAGCTCTGAGCTGGCTCAAGTCACGAGACTTCGGCCAAGTAACGCGCCTTGGGCAATTTGGTGAGCATTATCATCAGCTCAGATTTCCGAGCCCTTTGCGGCTCATTGCTGCAGACAAGACTTGCCTCCATTCCTCTCTGTTCTTAGTCTTCTCCTGCCAGATTGTCCTCTCCGAAGGCTTGTGGGTCCTCTTCCAGGTTGTCTCTGTCTGTCTCTTGGTCTGTCTTCGTTAATAACTTATATACAAGACCTCAATCTGTTGCTTTTCGTTATGGTAGCCTAGAGAAGACCATCTTAGAAGGGTACATAATGGGAAAAAGACAGAGAAGAAGGTCAAGGCGAAGATGGCTGCAAGATATCGTTGATGATCTGCAAATGGATGCATCAGCAGCAGGCCATCTTGCTCACAACCGAGAGGCCTACAGGAGTACTGTAAGTTCCGCAAAGGACATGCAAATGAATGAATGAAGTTATCACTGGATGAATATGCTAAACAAAATTCAGGCTTTCTCTGTAAGGCAGGAGTGGTTCGAATCCCTGCAAATGTCACAGATCCATCGACTGACCTTTTTTTTTAAGGAGAACTGAAAAAGTAGGTCAGTAAGCGGACTCAGCTGTCATAGATGACGGACAGGCAATGGGTGGAGCCGACACATCATCAGTGCTATAAGAGAAGGTGGTTGAACAAAGGGCTTCACTGACAGCTGTCATTCAGCGTCTTTGTTAAGGATGAAGGATTGGGGGGGGGGGGGGGTGGAACTTGGGGTAGCGAAAAATGAACGATTCATGAGGAGCTGGAGAGGACGGTCAGTCAACAAAGAATGGATGTCATCTGTTTTTGTACCTGAAGGGGATATTCAAGAGAAGATCGTAACATGTCTCTCTCAATGTGTCCAGAACGAATGGATGGTTGTCCTTCTCTCAATGTGTCCAGAACGAATGGATGGTTGTCCTTCTCTCAATGTGTCCAGAAAGAATGGATGGTTGTCCTTCTCTCAATGTGTCCAGAACGAATGGATGGTTGTCCTTCTCTCAATGTGTCCAGAATGAATGAATGGTTGTCCTTCTCTCAATGTGTCCAGAATGAATGGATGGTTGTCCTTCGAAACTAACGTCGAAGAAAATATATTTTAAATGGTTAATACATTGATTTAGTACTGCTTTTGCTCCATGGAGTTGACTTAAAGGCAGTTTTTAGCGTTTGCACGACGCCTACTTTCCTTTTTTTTTCTATCTCTGTTTTCTTGTAAAACATTCATCCATGTACACCTCTCTCTACGTCCAACACACTAATCCCACTTTCACCACAGTTGTGAGGAAACATCGTCTTCCTTAGCGTACTGTCCTGCTACCTTGGACAGTTGCTAAATCCCTCACTCGTCTTACAATAACTCCCAATAGAAAGCGAGGAATTATCGAGGTCTACATATTAATAAATCTAGCACAGTTATGGGAGAACTTCGAAGGTAGGGAAGGAAAAATGGGCATCAAATGTTTTTTCGTTTTAAGAATTTAGGACTTTTCCTGTCAATGTTTACTCCTTTAGCTCTTCTTTCCCCAAGCATAGTAGAAGTCTAACGCTGTCTCTTCAGTTTCGTAACATAGTTTCTAGAAACCTAAGGCTTCTTTATAGTTTAGTAACATAGTGTAGAGATCTAGAAGTCTAAAGATAATGCTACAATTTTGTCTTCTTCTTCTTCTTCTTCGTTCACTTCTACCACCAAAAACCGCACTGTGAACCTACTGAATTCACGCATGTGGTCCTCGTTAGGTCCTGTGGTCCCCTGTGTGGTCCAAAATAGACCACACGAGTTCCACGAAAGGACCACAAGGGGTTCAGAGTATCACAGTGCTTTAGCCTGTATTCTTGGTGGGTCTCGGAAGCGGGATTGCGTGACACCGTGGTTTTCATTGCACCAGTTTGGTCTAGGGTTGGACTTTCTCACCGGAAGACCTCGACGTGTTTGGAATATCAGTGCATCCCCGCTGGGTGAGAGGCGTTAGCCCACCCAGGCCAGAGTTGGACTTTCTCACCGGAAAACCTCGACGTGTTTTGAGATACCCGTGTATCACCGCCGGGTGAGAGGTGGTTGCCCATTCAGTCCAGGGTTGGACTTTCTCACCGGAAAACCTCAGCGTGATTAGGATACGCAGACATCCCCGCCGGGTGAGAGGTGGTTGCCTATCTAGACTTCCCTGGTCCAGTGTCTCCGACTTCAGCATTTTGCGGTCGTGGCCGCTACCCTTCCTAGTTGTGACCAGGATGGAGCTTTTGTCCAGGAGGACGAATCCTCGCCACTAGTGACTTCTACCCCTGGGTTGAGCCGGTTTAGGCATTTCCCAGTATGGGCATGTTTGGGACGGGACCGACCTCTAGGACAGAGGTACTGTGACATTCATAGCCTTCAAGATTCACCCCTGGTATGAGCCGGTTTAGGCAAAATTCACCAGTATGGGTGTTTATCAGGCGTTACCGACCTCTAGAGCGGAGGTGGCATGACATGTCTAGCCATCGAGTTCCACCCCTGGTGTGTGCCGGTTTAGGCATATTTCACCAGTGTATGTGTATTTCGGACGTAGGCGGCCTCTAGAGCAGAGGTGCCGTGGTATAGCTCTCGTAGCGATACTACTGGACATACCAGGTTAAACTTCACTTTCCACCACCTTTTCCCATCGGCGCCGCACAGCAACCTTTATTTCCGCATTTACTTCCTTAACCGGGAGGAGCTTCACTCCACGCGCGGCATTTGAAAAGTCAAGCCAGCAGTGCCTTAACCTCTGGGACAAGCCGGTTCATGCATTTCACCCGATATGATTGCACTTAGGACGTGGCCGACCTCCAGACCAGAGGTGCTGTGATTTGACTGTTTGCTTCGCTTTATTCTTTCAACCACCTTTTCCGCAGTGATGCTGCGCGGCAACCTCATTTGCAAATTTCTTCATTGGCCGGGAAGAGCACCGCTCCACGCACGGCAGCTGAAGATCTCGCCAACAGCGTCTACAATTTTGTAACATAGTTCATAGAAGTCTAAAGTTATCTCTACAGTTTAATAATATAGCTTCTAGAATTCTAAAGTTATCTCTATAGTTTAGTAACATAGCTTCTAGAAGTCTAAAAGTTATTTCTACAGTTTAGTAGCATAACTTCTAGAAGTCCAAGTCTGCTGGTGCTATTTTGTAACATAGTTACCGTAAGTCCATGGCTATTTCTACAGCTTTGAAACATACCTCATACATCTTCAGTAATTGACCTGGTATGGAAGTATATTCACCAAATTAAATCAATAAACTCAGAGAGGTAAGGTAAAGATATTCCAATACCAAATGCCGTAGGGGATGAAGCGTTAGAGACCTCATTATGCTGGGCCAACAGTGTATGAGGTAGGGTGGCCAGTTCCTTTCCTCACTGCCTTTCCTTCCCAGATTTTCTCGGGTACCCACTTTACGTGGCTGGGTCGACCTCGGGGGCCGCAGTGGTCGGAAAAAAAATCCCCGTCAGCTCGGAATTCGAACCCTCGACCATTCGGTTGCTAGACAAGTGCTCTAACCACTACGCTAACCGAACTCAGAAAAGATTTCTCAAAAGATACGTCTAAAATACTGGGCAGTTAAAATTCAGACACCCACTGAGACAATCTAGAGTCTAATTTTTTTTCAAGAATGAAGTTGGCCAATCTAGACGTTAATTTCTTGAAACCGTTAATTGCTGGAAGCTTCCATTGATTGTTAATAAGGGGGCATAATTGGAAGCTTCATGCACAGCATCAGAAAATCTTCACGTGAAGTTTTCACATCATTGGTTTTTAATAGGTCTTGTCCAGGTCTTGTGGTACTCGATGTGATCGCTCTGATATACGTGTGTCAGCTAAATTAGGACTATATGTAATTATTTGTATGTGGAATACATATAAATCAGCCATTCGCACGTCCCTTACGGAACTTTGCCTCCTTAACAGCTCTCCTGTAGGCCTCTCGATTGTTAGCAAGATGGCCTGCTGCTGATGCATCCATTTGCAGAGTATCAACGATGTCTTGCAGCCATCTTCGCATTGGTCTTATTCTCTTTCTTTTTCCCATTATGTATCCTTCCACTACGGTCTTCTCTAAATTATCATGACGTTTAATGTGTCCAAAATATTTAAGTTTTCTCTGTTTAATCTTCTATACTAGCCAACATTCTTCAATATTAAGTTCTTTAGTATGGATATGTTTTTTTTTGTGTCCATGATATCTGAAGAACTCTTCTGTAGCATTTACATGCAAGGGCATTTATGTGTTTCTCAGCTGTTTTGTTAAGTGTCCAGGTCTCACAGGCATATGCTGAGATGGGAAAGATGCATGCCCTTGAATATCTTACTTTTGTAGATCTGTCTGGTCCTCTCCACAGCTTCTTTAGTTGTTTTACTTTCTGAAGAGCAATAGATGTCCTCCTTTTAATTTCACTCATTGTATCTCCGTTATTAGTTAGTAGTGATCCAAGATATTCAAAACTATCCACTTCATATAATTTTTCTTCACTGATACATATTTCAGCTGCCTTATTTGTCTTGTCGGTTGTCATTTATTTAGTTAATTTTGAGGTAAAATCCTGTCAATATAAGATTTATCAGTCCTCTAAGTAGTTGATATAAAATCTGTGAAATGATAAACTCGGAAGATATGAAAATAAACTCAGAAGATATGAAAATAAACTCACAAGATATGAAAATGAATACAAAATTATGTCGTGTTTCTGACAAGATGAAAGTTTAAAATTATTGTATTTTGACGAAGAGATCATCACCACCACCACCACCACCACCATCATCATCATCATCATCGTCATCATCATCATCATCGTCGTCATCATCATCATCATATATCTCGCTAGGTAGATTGGAAGCTTATTATTCTGACAGATGTCCCTCTGTGATACTCAGTTAGCTTTTTTATTTTATTTTTGTTGTCTCTCAATTCTGTATTCATGCAGATTTTAACGACTGAGATTAAAAGGCGAGCCAAAGGAGTGGCACAAGATCACGGTCCAGCGCACATCTTACAGAGTGAGCAAGGGATAGATGGCTGAGGAGATCAATGACGACTAATGCTTGATTGGAGTTCACCAGAGAGAGAGAAAGAGAGAGAGAGCGAGAGAGATTCATGCAGATAATCCGTTCCTTCTTATTCTGATCCTTCTATCCGCTTTTGCGAGCTATCTTTACATTTTAAATGTGCTTTTATATTATTTCTGCCTCATTATCATCATCTTGTACCTGCACTTGTATGAACTGCGAGCTGGTGTTCTTTGCAGCCGATGCTGTAGAGATGTTGAGGCACAGCACCGTATCAGCGTGGGAGCTGGTTATGGCAGCTACTTTTTTTCAGTCCCTGAGTAAAGCTAAAAAGCACTGGCTATGCAATACTTCTTTATCAGAGTCCACCACCATGGAGAATATAGCCGACCTTGCACTGTTAGCCAGACTAGACCTACTACTGGGAGTACCAACGGAGAACTAGGTCAGGGTCTCGGTCAACTATGGTTCGCCAACCCTGACTCTAGCATGTCAACTATGGTTCGCCAACCCTGACTCTAGCATGTCAACTATGGTTCGCCAACACTGACTTTAGCATGTCAGCTATAGTTCGCCAACCCTGATTCCAGCATGTCAACTATGGTTCGCCAACACTGACTCTAGCATGTCAACTATGGTTCGCCAACCCTGACTCTAGCATATCAACTATGGTTAGCCAACCCTGACTCTAGCATGTCAACTATGATTCGCCAACCTTGACTCTAGCATGTCAACTATGGTTCGCCAACCTTCATTCTAGCATGTCAACTATGATTCGCCAACCCTGACTCTAGCATGTCAACTATGATTCGCGAACACTGACTCTAGCATGTCAAGTATGTTTCGTCAACCCTAACTCTAGCATGTCAACTATGATTCGCCAACACTGACTCTAACATGTCAACTATGATTCGCCAACCTTGATTCTAACATGTTAACTATGATTCGCCAACCCTGACTCTAGCATGTCAGAAACAGGACGTTGATTGCCAGATCGGTTAGCTTCTCCGACCCTTTCATTGCTTTGTTAACCAGATGTAGTCTCTAGAATGTTTATCAAGTTCTGCTTCCGTTATTCTCCGAAGTCACGATTTTCCTTAGAATCTCCCTCTTTTTGCTTTTAACTTTGAGTTTTCCAGCGACTGTCAGATTATGTTCGTTCTGTCTTCAAATCAGATTTTAAAAAAGTTTCCTGCGAATAGATGTAGGCGATCTTCTCTCTCCATTTCACTCGATCCTCCCTGTCTCGAATCAAGTCCATTGCTGTTTTCCTGCCAAACCAAGCAGTCAGTCCATTCGGATATTTCTGTCTTCACCGACCTATACGTCTTTTGCCATTTATCTTTCCAGACAAGACCAATTTTCCCATGCCCTTCAAGTCCCCTGATTTTTCCGAGAAACTTTTGATTGCTTCTGTTTTTACGTAGTTTTAGAAATTACGTTGTCTACTGTAATACTTCTTCATTTGTCTCTCTGTTGTTTCTGGTGTCGTTATATCCTATGTTAAAAAAATTTGGATTGTCTTTCTTGCATAGCTCTGCATTTTTAAAAAGCTCTATCTGAAAACGTGTAATCTACATTTCTACTTACCCAGATCACGTCATTTGCTAATATGTGTAGTACTAGCGTGTGTATGTGGGGTATCCACATGTGTGGATGTAAATGATGGGTACGCCATGGTGGAATATAACCGGATTCATTCGCTCTCATAAAGCCCACGTACAGGCTACAAGAGAGGAACAGATGATCTCATACTCTGAGATGAGTATCTGCACTCAGTTCCCAGGTACTAATATACGATGACAGTCATTGACATAACATGTAGCAAAAACAGGCATCAGGTTATTGGCTAACACATAACAAACATGTAGCAATAACAGGCATCAAGTTATTGGCTAACACATAACAAACATGTAGCAAAAACAGGCATCAGGTTATTGGCTAACACATAACAAACATGTAGCAATAACAGGCATCAGGTTATTGGCTAACACATAACAAACATGTAGCAATAACAGGCATCAGGTTATTGGCTAACACATAACAAACATGTAGCAAAAACAGGCATCAGGTTATTGGCTAACACATAACAAACATGTAGCAATAACAGGCATCAGGTTATTGGCTAACACATAACAAACATGTAGCAAAAACAGGCATCAGGTTATTGGCTAACACATAACAAACATGTAGCAATAACAGACATCACGTTTTGGCTAACATATAACTTCATTCATTCATACATGTGCATGCCCTTTGTGGAACTTTGACTCCCTAACATCTTTCCTGTAGGCCTCGCGGTTGTGAGAATGATGGCCTGCTACTGATGCATCCATTTCAGATTATCAACGATGTCTTGCAGCCATCTTCGCCTTGGTCTTCCTCTCTTTCTTTTTCCCAATGTGTATCCTTTCAAGACGGTCTTCTCTAAATTATCGCGACGTTTAATGTGTCCAAAATATTTAAGTTTTCTCTGTTTAATCCTCTTTACTAGTCAGCTTTCTTCAATATTACGTTCTTGTTATGAATACATATAACATACAACTTACATGTAACAATAACAGATATCAAGTCCTTGGCTAACAAATAACATACATGTTACAACAACAGACATCAAGTCCTAGGCTAACACGTAACATACATGTAGCAATAACAGGCCTCAAGTTCTTGACTATCATATAACATACAAGTAACAATAACAGACATCAAGTCCTTGGCTGACATATAACATACAAGTAACAATAACAGACATCAAGTCCTTGGCTAACAAATAACATACAAGTAACAGTAACAGACATCAAGTCCTTGGCTAACAAATAACATGCAAATAACAGTAACAGACATCAAGTCCTTGGCTAACAAATAACATGCAAATAACAGTAACAGACATCAAATCCTTGGCTAACAAATAACATGCAAATAACAGTAACAGACATCAAGTCCTTGGCTAACAAATAACATAATGGTTGAAAGATGATTTGGTCCTGTAATGATGTAAATTAATCAGCTTTACTCAGCAATTCAGCCCTAATACAACAAGCACAAAGCAGATCACGGGAATCTTCCCAAGGTAACATGATCTTCAACTACAAGCACAGCGGAAACGTTCCATCTTCTTCTCTAGACTCCAGCCTCCCCAGTCTCAAGTGACCGTTAATTCTTCTCCCGTTTTTCCCCTCTTCGCTGGTCTGGTATCCACTCACGCAAGACCCAGGCGTATGTGGGTTCTCCCATTCTTAAACCCTCACGGACTCACTGAGTCATAGCTGGTGAGTAGCTTGCAAGTATTACAGCCAAATGTACAGAAACAAAACGGGTTGGTTACAGTAAGGACCCTTTGGTAGAAAAAAAACCCAGCTCAGAATACTGTTATAGTCAGACAGCTTTTCCTTAAATAGTGGGTCCCTATTAATAAAAGTCCACTGACCCACTCCTGTTTCAGAATCCAGGCCACTGACCCTCTCATACTTTAGAACAATGTCTTATATATATATATATATATATATATATATATATATAAAGGAACAATTTTTTATAATAAGTAAACCTCGAGGCTTTGGTACGGTAAGGTAAGAGAACACACTTTTGTAGGATTAGACCTCGAAAATAATTGTAGACAAAACACTTTAGTGAGACATTGAGGGAAAGAAAAATCACAAGAGAATTACCTGGGATTCGAACACGGGCTCCGGTAGGACGAGCAGCCGTCTAGCCAGGAGAGAAAAGTGTACTATCGACTTAGCCAATTAGCACCCCCCCCCCCAAAAAAAAAAGGTGTTTTGTTGACATAGTCTTTAGTAACTGTTCAGTAGACACGAGGGATCATGACACTCGGAAAGAAACGAGGTCGTGACACAGAAATTCCATAGCTTAGATTCAGTCTCTCTAGCAGGTACCAACTTTTTAGACAAACATGCACACGGTCTCTTGCCACACGGAGTTTGTGTTCGAATCCCAGGTAATTCTCTTGTAATTGTCCTTTCCCTCTCACTTATCTATGAATTTTTCGAGGTCTATCCTTCAAAACAATAGATTTTGTGCTGTGGACATCTGTGAAATAATAGGATAATCTTTTGGTGACACAGACTTTGCTGTGTATATGACACTCGTTAGCTGGGCCGTGTCGACAAGAGTTGTGCTGATTAACGTTACGCACGTGAATATCAGGGTCGACTTCCATCTTGCTCTTCGAGAGTTGAGGTTACTGGACTAGTTACACAGATAATTCCAGCTCTCACTCTCACCTGCTGGATTAGTTAAACACTGTTCCAGACATACTTCTCATCCAGGCTCTTCAAAACCTCACGTTGACGACAACTGGTACAGATAGTCAAGTAAATCCTGGGTAACGGTGACTTGGAACATTTATTGATGGAAGGATGATAATGCTGATGAAAATAACATTAAATTCGACTGCCGGCTGGTTATCCCTGCCATGTGGCCAGTCCATTCATACGTACAACTAAAATATTCATCTGTTCCACGAAGACATCACACAGCTCGACAAAACACATCCACACAGTTACACGTTCAAACCAAGACTAAAACTCCACGGACTCAGCATTGCCCCTACAATTTCCTGTCACGGGTTTTGCAGCCCACGTGACCTTCTCGAAGAATCTCAACAGGAGAAAATTGAAAAGGAAAAACCTATAATAATGCCCTTACTATCATTATTACACGAATACTGCTATATCTCTAGCAGGTACCAACTTTTTAGACAAACATGCACATGGTCTCTTGCCACACGGAGTTTGTGTTCGAATCCCAGGTAATTCTCTTGTAATTGTTCTTTCCCTCTCACTAAAGTGCTTTATCTACGAATTTTTCGAGGTCTATCCTTCAAAACTGTGTTCTCTTACTTTACCATACGAAAGCCTCGTAGTTTCCTATTTATAAATAATTGTTCCTTAAAACTATACCTGAGGCTAACTTCATGTAATAAGTATTCGTTCGTTTGTTATTGTTGTTCAAGTTTGCACCAGACATGGCAGGAGACCGTGTGTATGTTTGTCCAAAAAGTTGGTACCTGCTAGAGAGACTGAATCTAAGCTACGAAATTTCTGTGTCACGACCTCATTTCTTTCCGGGTGTCACGATCCCTCGTGTCTACTGAACAGTTACTAAAGACTATGTCAATAAAACAACTTTTTCTTTTTTTTTTGCGGGGGGGGGGGTAGGGTGCTAATTGGCTAAGTCGATAGTGCGCTGTTGTCTCGTGGCTAGACGGCTGCTCGTCATACCGAAGTCCGTGTTCGAATCACAGGTAATTCTCTTGTGATTTTTCTTTCTCTCACATCTCACTAAAGTGCTTTGTCTACGATTTATTCGAGGTCTAGTCCTACAAAACTGTGCTATCTTACTTTTTTATATCTATGGTAGCTCAGATCTGTTATTTGCATGTCCCATGTGGAACTTTTCATCCCTAACAGCTCTCCTGTAGGTCTCTCGGTTGTAAGCAAGATGCCCTGCTTCTGATGCATCAATTTACAGATTATCAACGATTTCTTACAGCCATCTTCACCTTGGTCATCTTCTCATTCTTTTTTCCCATTATGTACCCTTCCAAGACGGTCTTCTCTGGATTATTATGACGTTTAATATGTCCAAAATATTTACGTTTTTTTTCTATTTAATCCTCTTTACTAGCCAGCCTTCTTCAATATTAGGTTTTGTAGTATAGATATATTTGTTCTTTTTTGTTTATGATATTAGAAGAACTCTTCTATAGCATTTACATCCAAAGGCATTTATGTGTTTCTCAGCTGTTTTGTTAAGTGTCCAGGTCTCACAGGGATATGTTGCGATGGGAAAGATGCATGCCCTTAAAAATCGTATTTTTGTGGTTCTGTCTGTTCCTCTCCACAGATTCTTTAGTTGTTTTACTTTTTTAAGAGCGATATATGTCCTCCTTTTAATTTGCCTCATTATATGGTAGCTATGTGCTCTAAATGCAAAAAAAAAATTGTGAAAAATAAGTGTAACCTTTAACGAGTAAACATTACACTGCACTTAAAAAAAACACATTACAAACTTGGTGATTTTCAAAATGATAATAGACAGCAATTAACATTCCTTATTGTTATGAGAAATGAACAGAATATGAAATGTGTGACAGCTGTCAAATCTAAATAGTGGTGAGAGAAATCATGTCATTTTTAAAAAAATCCAGACAATCGCTTCCACATTTTGGTTCAATATTCTTCTAGTTTTAAACGTGGAAAAAATAAAGTTCTTTCCTCCACGCAAAGATTCACTGAAACGTCCTTTGTTAAAAATTTCACAGTAAAAGTTTTTAAAGAGGCACCTTGAAATTAGGTCACGGACCTCTACGGCAGGTTTCGTCGACCCCTACATTTGGGGCGGGGGGGGGGGTGTTCGTGGGCCACCAGTTGGGAACCACTGCTGTAACATATTTCTAGTGCCTTCCAGTTTCTCTGTCTGTGTTGTAGGTCTTATTAAAGTAGAGTACTACTGAATCTGCACACAATTACTTTCTATACTTAACACAGCCAACATAAGTACTCTCTTTTCCTCACTGAAAATATCATTCTCTGATTTGTTGGTTTCAGTTATAGAACTCAGTTTTTCCTACTTACTTTCATTTTTAATCGGATCTCTGTTAACTCTTTCATTCTAAATCGACAATGGCAGAGGTAGTAGGTCTTTTCCGCCTAACGCTAGTCAATGTCCAAAGCAAAAACTTAGACATAGTCTAAGTAAAATTAAAAACAGCACATTTCTAACCCCAGAAATGTTTTTATTTTTGTTTCTTTAAATTACAGAGTAAGTTCCTTCCAATTATAGTGCACCAAAACTTCTCAACATTTTTGTTTATTTTGGGATAAAGTGGAAAATAATTCAGGAGTGTAAGAGTTAAACGAATGAACACAAAACTGACTAACCCTCGTATGTGTCACGTGTCAACTTTTGTGGCAAACATACAAGGGCGGTTCTGTCCGCAGGCAAAGTGATGGTTTCCGTTTTTTGGGATTCAGAAGTTGTGCTATTGGTAGACTATCTTCAAAAGGGCAGAACGATCACCGGGGCCTATAATGCTAATCTTGTGAAGCAACTTCGGGTCCAGTTGAAGGAAAATCGTCCAGGGAAATTGAAAAGAGGAATCATTTTCCATCAAGATAATGCTCCAGCTCACAAGTCGCCGGTGGCAATGGCTGCCATTCATGAATGCGGCTTCCATCTTCTTGAGCATCCTCCTTATTCCCTAGATTTGGCCCCTTCGGACTATTACCTGTTTACCAAACTCAAAAAGGAGCTCAGTGGTCGTCAAATCTGCTTCAGATGATGACGTCATTCATGCTGTAGACCACTTTCTACTGGCACGAGATGCTGACTTTTACAAAGAAAGGGATCCGAATGCTCCAGGATCGCTGGACTAAGTGCATAAACTTGCAAACGGAGTATGTTAAGAAATAACCCAAAGAAGTTGTCCACAAATAATCCGTTGTACCTTATGCCGAGAACTTATCAATATCCTCGTAAATATGGTAATTGAGAACTAAAGATTATTTCCCTTTAAGCAGTCCAGGAAAGCGCAAAACCACTAGCACGCACCAGTGATACAAACATCTAAAGTTCTCAAATTTCAAAGAATATAATCGTGTGATTTATCACTTGAATGAATGATTTAAAACGAAAAGCAATCCCAAGGGCTTTGTGTTTTATAAATCCAATGTATTTACGCAGCTTTGTATTAGCGTGGATAAAGAGACAAAAATATGAAGGTTTTTTTGTGTGTGTTTTGAATTTGATCTTCAGTTTCATGAAATTTTCATAGAAGTTTCTGTTGGCATCCGTTCTCTTGTATGTCTGTTTGCAGGAGTCTTTCTCTCCGTCTCCCTCTATGTCTCTCTTCTTCTGCCTGTCTCTTTTATCTGTACTTGGATTACAGGTAATAAACGGGAAGAGTGTATGATAAGAGATCATGCGTAGAATGTCAGACAGACCTCTGTGCAGAGTTCGTCATTCTTTAAGCCAAAGTTCGTTCTCTCTTTTTATTTATTTAATTTGCTTTATCTTCCCTGCCTCTCTCTTTATTTTGTGAGTCTCTCTCTCTCTCTGCCTCTGTCTCTCTCTCTCTTTCTCTTTTCTGATTCTCTTTTTGTCTCCCTTGTTCTCTCTCTCCCTCTCTCTCTCTCTTTTCTGCTTCTCTCTGTCTCTCTGTGTGTCTCTTTCAATTCTAGTTCTCTCTGTCACTCTCTGTTTCTCTCTTTTCTTGATCTCTCTGTCTCTCTTTTTGTCTCAGTCTTTTCTGGTTCTCTTATCTCTCTCTTTGCTAGTTCTCTCTGTCTCTCTTTTCTTTCTAATTTCTGGTTCTCTCTGTCTCTCTTTATATCTATCCTTTCTGGTTCTCTCTGTCTCTCTTTATATCTCCCCTTCCTGTTTCTCTCTGCCTCTCTTTATATCTCCCCTTTCTGGTTCTCTTTGTCCCTCTTTATATCTCTCCTTCCTGGTTCTCTCTGCTTCTATCTATCCTTTATGGTTCTCTCTGTCCCTCTTTATATCTCTCCTTTCTGGTTCCCTCTGCCTCTTTTTATATCTATCTTTTTTGGTTCTCTCTGTTCCTTTTTATATCTCTCCTTTCTGGTTCTCTCAGTCTCTCTTTATATCTCTCCTTTCTGGTTCTCTCTGTCTCTCTTTATATCTCTTTTTCTTGTTTTCTCTGCCTTTCTGCAACTCTTTCTCTGTAAGTCTGTTTCTATCTCTCTCTGTAATTCTTTCTCTCTCTAACTCTTTCTCTGTATCTCTATCTTTGTCTCTCTCTGTAATTGTCTCCCTCTGTCTCTCTCTCTGCAATTCATTTTCTGTATTTCTCTGTATTTCTCTCTGTAATTCTTTCTCTGTATCTTTCTGTTTATCTCTATGTATCTCTCTTTATCCCTCGTTGTATTTCTCCCTGTATCTCTCTGTAACTCTTTCTCTGTATCCACCTTTTCTAGTTCTTTCTATATCTCTATCTCCCTGTAACTTTTTCTCTATATCCATCTCTTCTTGTTATCTCTATATCTCTCTCTGCATCTCCCTGTAACTCTTCCTCTATATCCCGCTTTTCTAGTTCCCTTTGCATCTCTCTCTCCCTGTATCTATCTCTCTATATCTCTCTTTGTATCCCTCTTTTTTATCTCCGTGTCCTTTATTTCTATCTCTCTCTGTATCTCTCTCTCTGTATCTCTCTTTGTATCTCTCTCTGTATCTATCTTTGTATCTGTCTATCTCTGTATCTCTCTCTGTATCTCTCTCTGTATCTCTCTCTGTATCTATCTCTGTATCTGTCTATCTCTGTATCTCTATCTCTCTCTGTATCTCTCTTTGTATCTCTCTCTGTATCTGTCTATCTCTGTATCTCTCTTTGTATCTCTCTCTGTATCCCTCTTTGTATCTCCCTTTGTATCTCTATCTCTCTTTGTATCTCTCTCTGTATTTATCTCTGTATCTGTCTATCTCTGTATCTCTCTGTATCTGTCTATCTCTGTATCTCTCTCTGTATCTGTCTATCTCTGTATATCTCTCTGTATCTCTCTCTGTATCTATCTCTGTATATGTCTATTTCTGTATCTCTCTCTGTATCTCTCTCTGCATCTCTCTTTTCTTGTTCTCTCTGTCTCTTTCTGTATCTCCCTTTGTCGGTTCTCTCTGTCTCTCTCTCTCTTTGCTAGTTCTCTCTCTCTTTGTGTGTCTGTTTTTTTTTTGTTCTGAGTGTCTCTCTCTGTAATCTCTCTGCTGATTTTCTCTTGAGCTCTCTGCTGATTCTCTCTGTATCTCTCTCTGCCGATTCTCTCTGTCTCCCCCTCCCCTGCTTCTCCTTACTTCTCTGTTTACAGAAAAGAAAGATAGAAAAACAGTTACACCTCCTTCTAGATCAGCGGTTCTTAAACATTTCTTGCCCCTGGGCCCCCTGTTGGTTGGAGAACAACTATTGGGCCCTCAATAAGAACACAGCAATAAACAGAACTCAGTAAATGCTAATACGATATAATGGAGCAATACATTCAGTGATCCAGGGACCTCCAAAAATATCCTTCAGATCCAGGTCAGAGAAAGGATATCCGATCTCTCTGACGAATGTTTCGGCTTTTCAATCTCGTGACACTCTGCCGCTGCTCACAGTTATGACTCACAGATGTCTGCAAGTCATGGTGTGTCTAATACACATTTCGTGCATGCAAAACAGTTCCGTAACAAGTAATTAATGAGCAATTTCATATAATTGAAATATTTGTTCGTAAGAATTGAATGTTGATAGTTTGCTACGTCTGTTTCAGTTATGACTGTTGTATAGATAACGTTAAACTCTAAAGAGGGCATTGTTAAGGGAGGCCCTGTTTAGTGGGAATAATATCCCTTGATGAGGTTAAAAGTTAACGAAATCAGGACATGTTGGCAAACTACTATGCGAGGGCCTTGTGACATTTAACAGCACAGGAAGGATGCAAGATGTAGGACAGACAACATGATTGTATTAAAAAGATTTTGTTATATGCGATACATTGAAAATTGAGTAACAGACAGCAGAATGTCAGCTAGACCTGACAGCCAAGTTGTTTACAATTAGGAGTTTATCTTTAACTTTTTATCTTTATTCTTTTTTTTTCATTTATTTATTCTAGTGTTTTGTACTGTTTGGTTATACTGGGCATCCAAATTGCCTAGTTCTATCTATCTATCTATCTATCTATCTATCTATCTATCTATCTATCTATCTATCTATCTATCTATCTATCTATCTATCTATCTATCTATCTATCTATCTATCTATCTATCTATCTATCTATCTATCTATCTATCTATTTATCTCATAAAAAACCCTCAATATTTAAACTAACCCAGAACTTGATTTGGGACGTAGAAACTAAATATTACAAAATATATATTTATCGACTTTAGATTAAATATTGGATTACAATCCCAAAACAAGAATTATGAAAAAAAACACGTCCCCATGCGACAAAATGTCAGAAACTGTCTTTAGATTCTCATCAAAGTATTTTTTAGTTCCCCCAGCTACGAGTCCTCTTTCTAACATACAACAACAACAACAACAACAGCAACAACAACAAAACGTTTTAAAATGTGGATATTTTATTTCATTTGTTCAGAAAAAAAGTGGATTTTCCTCTCTCCTGACACAGTCTTTCTAAATCATCTTTTCTCTGCTTCATCATCCACAACTAAAAACACTATAATTTGGAGTCCTATTCTGCATCATAAGTTTATTTTATCTGGTTAAAAAAAAAAGCACTAACGTGGATTGGACTTAAACATAAAATAAACACGGGACTGAAAATATTAGGTTGGAAAAAAAAGAACTCGGTGATCAGCAGTGCTGGATTTAAGAAGATAAGAAGTTTTTAGATGAAAATATTTTTTTTTCCTTATCTATTCTGTGTAGAAGGCGTTGGCTTCGCTTTGCGTTAACTCGTGTCTCCCCATGAGGAGGAAAGACAAAAGAATAACTATATCGTGATTGATTGATTGAATGATTGATTGATTGATTGATTGATCTTTATTTCAAAATGGTTAAGAATTGCCCACGCAGGCCCGTCTGACATTCTGCCCTTTATCATACATCTTTCACTCTATTCCAGACATTCTACAAATATGCTGTTCATGTAACAAACATAACTAACATTGAAGCTGAGAGACATAAAATAAAATATAACATTTACGTTTCGCTTTTAAACATTCACTCAGTACAGAAGTAACTACATACATTATAAATGACTATCTACTAAACAAAATTTTGGAGACTATTCAGAAAGCAATTAATTGTATTCAGTGTCTGTAAGAGCAGTTTAAGATAACTGTGACGGATAGGGAGTGTGAAGTCTTGAGCTCTGTTAATATTCAGAGTTTTTATCAAACCGTCATTTCTAGCTTCTGTTTTTTTTTAATGAACTGTGCAGAGATCCTACAGCCGGCTTGCTGGGTCAGTCGCATCTTAAGTAAAGAATTTAACTGGACCCAGGTCAGTGGTCTCAAGGCCACCATTCCCAGCGTGTGCGAAGGAGGATGTGGAGTCGAGCTTTGTATACGGGACATCGGCAAGCTACTAATTTTTCCCTCTTTAATCAATTCTCCAAAGAGAAGCTACACGCGCCAAACACCGCTGGATGAAGTACCAGGCGCACTACCTATTTCTTACATCTTACATCTTACATACTTCACTTGCTGTGAAAAGTCACATAGGACTCGCATGGTAGCTCGCCAAGTTTTCCTGTTTTCAGCGAGCTTTTCAATCTCATCAAGGAATTTTATGCCTACTAAACTGGCTTCTCTTAACAATGCCCTCTTTAGAGCTTCACGTGTTCGACCTATTTTTCATTGGCCTGTTGTGTTCCATTTGATAGGCTGTTTTGGGATTCTCTGACTGTTTCTTCTCATCACGTAACCGACATATGTCCATCTCCTTTTTCTGATCACCCATGAGACAGGTTGTTGTTTGCCTATCTGTCTTATCTCTGTTTTGTTCTTGAATTCGTTCCAATTTATACCAAGTATTTTCCTTAGGCATTTGTTTTAAAAAGGTATAGTTCGTTGTCTATTTCTTTACTTGTTTTCCAGCTTTCACATGCATAAATGAAGAGGATATTACATTTGAAGTGAATAATCTTAATTGGTTTTTGTGCTTATAACTTTTGAGTGCCATATATTATCAATATTCTTGAAGGTCAATGCTGTTTTTTTCAATTCTAACTGTGTCACCATCCTGGTCTATGTAGCTGCCGAGATATGCAAAATCTATGGCAATTGCAAAAAAGCAATGGAGATAATATACATCCTTGTTTCACGCCTGTTTCAATCTGGAACCATTCACTCATTCCTTCTTCTGTGTTGACTGCACAAATATCAGTTGTATAAGAATACCTACTTTACAGAAGCATTAGATACCCTATTATATGAAGCAAATCGCGAGCACTCTCACGAAGTCTATTTGTTCCCTCAACATCGAGAGGAGACAAGATAATGCAACATTTACTAAGCATGGTTAAGGTGATGAGATGTCCGAATGACCTTTGTCTTGTCTTTTCGTGTCTTGTCTTGTCTTGCCTTGTCTCCTTCCTCAGATACTTTTCAGTACTGAGGAGACAATCAGACTTCTTGATAGAGATCGAAATTAAACGAAGTTGACGGTTTCAAGTACTTGGGCACCTTGCTAATGTCAAATGGAATATGTGTCTTGTCTTGTCTTATCTCCTTCCTCTTATACCTTTCGGTGTTGAGGGGACAGAGAGAAGTCTTGATAGGTCTCGACTATTTGCTTCATATAATGGAATATATGTCTTGTCTTGTCTTATCTCCTTCCTCTTATATCTTTCCCTGTTGAGGGGACAGATAGACGTCTTGATAGGGCTCGAAGATTTGCTTCATATAATGGAATATTTAATGTTGCTGTAACTTCCTCTCTCCATCTCCCGCGTGGGCGGTCTCTTGTTACCTACAAATCTTAGTGTGAATGTTGTCTGTGATATACTGTCTGGTGGTAACCATGTAACATGGTAAAACCATTTGACTTGATGTTTCTGGATATAGTGTAATACTGGTGTTACTCCAATCTTTGCCCTGATGGTGTCATTTCTTATTTGGTCTCTCCTTGTCACATTTAGTATTCTCCTTAAACATCTCAGGAGTATGTATCGCTGAAGTAAAATACAGAATCCTTAATTTCAAAAGCTGATATCTATAGTTTGTAAAAAGTTACTACCTATGAGAGTCAGTAAGAGTGTAGCTACAGTGTTACACCCTATGAGAGTCAGTAAGAGTGTAGCTACAGTGTTACACCCTATGAGAGTCAGTAAGAGTGTAGCTACAGTGTTACACCCTATGAGAGTCAGTAAGAGTGTAGCCACAGTGTTACACCCTATGAGAGTCAGTAAGAGTGTAGCCACAGTGTTACACTGAACCACTAATGGATAAGAAGGCTGGATGGTCAGTAAAGAGATAACACAAAGAGGGCTGGAATCACTTGAAATGTGGTACTTGAGAAGAATGCTCAGGGTACCATGGATAGCTAGAAAATCGAAGGAAGAAGTTCTGAAAGAGGCACAAGAAACAAGGAAAATTATAACAAAGATCAGAAAATGGTTTGTTTTGTTGGACATTTTCGGAGGAGGGGCGGGCTAGGGCATATAGTGGCAACAGGGAAGATGGAAGGTAGAAGAGGCAGAGGTAGACAGAGAGAGAAGATGTTTGATGGTTTGGCATCCTGGCACGGGAAATGCTCAGTGACAAGCTTGTTGAGATGCATAAGGGATTGAGGGTTATGAAAGAGCATGATATCCTACGCCTGTCAGTAGAGAGAGAGAGAGAGAGAGAGAGTGTGTGTGTGAGAGAGAGAGAAAGTGAGAGAGAGAGTGAGAGAGAGTGTGTGTGTGAGAGAGAGAGAGGGAGAGAGAGTGTGTGTGTGTGAGAGAGAGAGGGAGAGAGAGTGTGTGTGTGAGTGAGAGAGTGTGTGTGAGAGAGAGAGAAAGTGAGAGAGAGAGTGAGAGAGAGTGTGTGTGTGAGAGAGAGAGAGAGGGAGAGAGAGTGTGAGAAAGAGAAAGTGTGTGTGTGAAAGAGAGAGGGAGAGAGAGTGTGAGAAAGAGAAAGTGTGTGTGAGAGAGAGAGACAGGGAGAGAGAGGGTGAGAAAGAGAAAGTGTGTGTGTGAGAGAGTGTGTGTGAGAGAGTGTGAGAGAGAGAGTGTGAGAGAGAGAAAGTGAGAGAGAGTGTGTGTGTGTGAGAGAGAGAGGGAGAGAGAGTGTGAGAAAGAGAAAGTGTGTGTGTGTGAGAGAGAGGGAGAGAGTGTGTGAGAAAGAGAAAGTGTGTGTTTGTGAGAGAGAGGGAGAGAGAGTGTGAGAAATATAAAGTGTGTGTGTGAGAGAGAGAGGGAGAGAGAGTGTGAGAAAGAGAAAGTGTGTGTGAGAGAGAGAGAGAGAGAGAGAGAGATGGAGGGAGAGAGAAATAAAGCTCGGCTGTGTGGTTCCTGTATGGAAATATTAAAGGTTTCTGTAATTTTCTCCCAACCACTAAAGTGGTTATGAAAAACGTAAGCGACAACAGAATATTAAAGCACAAAATGCTTTCTCAAGGACTACAGACAAGACGAAACAAAAAGATGAAGCCCTTTTTTGCCGTAATATTGAGGTGTTGAAGTTTTTTTTAATTCTAAAACTAGTTAACTTTCCGTGTTGCCTGCTGCTGATTTATCCAGCTTCCTTCCTCTTTAGGATTTTTGTTTTTACTTTTAGTTTGTGTAACTACACCGTATATCTTCTTCTTCTTCTTCTTTTTCTTCTGCTTCTTCTTCTTCTTCTCTTTTCTCCTCCTACTCCTCCTTCTTTTCTCCTTCTCCTCCTCCTCCTCCTCCTCCTCCTCCTCCTCCTCCTTCTTCTTCTTTTTTTTCTTCTTCTTCTTCTTCTTCTTCTTCTTCTTCTTCTTCTCTTTTCCTCCTCCTCCTCTTCCTCCTCCTCCTCCTTCTTTTTCTTCTTCTTTTTCTTCTTCTTCTTCTTCTCTTTTCCTCCTTCTCCTCTTCCTCCTCCTCCTCTTCCTCCTCCTCCTCCTTTTTCTTCTTCTTCTTCCTCTTCTTCTTCTCTTTTCTCCTCCTCCTCCTCTTCCTCCTCCTTCTTCTTCTTTTTCTTCTTCTTCTTCTTCTTCTCTTTTCTCCTCCTCTTCTTCTTCCTCCTCCTCCTTCTTCTTCTTTTTCTTCTTCTTCTTCCTCTTCTTCTTCTTCTTCTTCTTCTTCTTCTTCTCTTTTCCCCTCCTCCTTCTTCTTCTTTTTCTTCTTCTTCTTCTCTTTTCTCTCCTCTTCCTCCTCCTCTTCCTCCGACTCTTCCTCCTCCTCCTCCTTCTTTTTCTTCTTCTTTTTGTTCTTCTTTTTCTTCTTCTTCTTCCTCTTCTTCTTCTTCTTCTCTTTTCTCCTCCTCTTCCTTCTTCTTCTTTTTCTTCTTCTTCTTCTCTTTTCTCCTCCTCCTCCTCCTCCTCCATCTTCTTCTTCTTCTTCATCTTTTTCTTCTTCTTCTTCTTCTCTTTTCTCCTCCTCCTCCTCCTCCTCCTCTTCTTCTTCTCTTCTTCTTTTTCTTCTTCTTCTCTTTTCTCCTCTCCTCTTCCTCCTCCTCTTCCGCCTCCTCTTCCTCCTCCTCCTCCTTCTTCTTCTTCTTCTCTTTTCTCCTCCTCCTCCTCTTCCTCCTCCTCCTTCTTCTTCTTCTTTTTCTTCTTCTTCTTCTCTTTTCTCCTCCTCCTCTTCCTCCTCCTCTTCCGCCTCCTCTTCCTCCTCCTCCTCCTTCTTCTTTTTCTTCTTCTTTTTCTTCTTCTTCTTCTTCTTCTCTTTTCTCCTCCTCCTTCTTCTTCTTTTTCTTCTTATTTTTCTTCTTCTTCTTCTTCTTATTCTTCTCTTTTCTGCGCCTCCTTTTTCTTCTTTTTCTTCTTCTTTTTCTTCTTCTTCTTCTTCTCCTCTTTTTTCCTCCTCCTCTTCCTCCTCCTCCTCCTCCATCTTCTTCTTCTTCTTCTTCTTCTCTTTTCTCCTCCTCCTCTTCCTCCTCCTCCTTCTTCTTCTTCTTCTTATCCCTGGAACTGCGAGCTGGTGAGCTGATGTTTTTTTTGCAGTCGATGCAGTTTAGCCTTTGGGTCATAGCATGGTGTCGGCTTGGGAGCGGGTCATGGAAGCTACCTTTTCGGCCCTTCAGTAAACCTAAACAGCAGGGAGTGTGCAATACTTCTTTAGCAGACTCCACCACCACGGGAAATATGGCGATCTCTGCCAGGTCATTACTTACAGTGTTTGGCACTAACACTTATCATCCTTAGGGCATGCAAATGCTACAGAACTTAGACTTACTCTTTATGAGAATTTATAATTCCAAAACGTAAACTTCCAAATACTGAAATGTATCAATACAGGCAAAATACATCCTTTTATGACATGATTAAGATGGTGTTAGTAAAAGTAAGGAAACGAATATTACAATGTTACACAGAGCCAAACTGCAATATGGCGGTTGATAAACAGATAATATAGAAATTTGGACATGTCATGAGAAAACAGAAGTTCGAGAACTTGGACATGTCATGAGAAAGCAGAAGTTGGAGAACTTGGACATGTCATGAGAAAGCAGAAGTTGGAGAACTTGGACATGTCATGAGAAAGCAGAAGTTGGAGAACTTGGACATGTCATGAGAAGACAGAAGTTAGAGAACGTGGACATGTCATAAGAAGACAGAAGTTAGAGAACTTGGACATGTCATGAGAAGACAGAAGTTAGAGAACTTGGACATGTCATAAGAAGACAGAAGTCACAAAACGTGGACATGTCATGGGAAGGCAGAAGTTAAAGAACGTAGCAATGACTGGAAAATTCACGAGAAAATGAAACAAGAAGAACCGGATTATGAGAAAATATCTCAGCAGATTGAGTTCCAGGCATGGAAAAGGAACACCATTTGAACTGATCTGAAACATCCAGGACCGCACAAGGACAATCATGATTGCCAGCGCGATTGGGCTTGAATTCAGTGTCTTGTAGTTTAAGAGATTCAGTCTACAGAAGACGTAGACCATTATTGTCATGTAAGTGATATAATATAACGTAACACGATTGTAACAATCACACAATACACACAACTTAAATCAGGATTGACGTAGATTTATATGACTTGTCATCAGGTGCTCACAGCAAGCCCAGGCACCGCGCGCGACGCCCGCAACGTGGACAACAGCTCACAGACCTGGTCCACGCCTGGTCACGTGATTTTTGCGCGCGTTCCACAAATATGCGGGCCGCCAGGGACTCGCCTCACGCTGGGCGACAGGAATCTTCCCCCCCAAACTTGAACCGAAAGAGTCGCGAGCCAACTCTGCCCGTTCACATCTTAACATCTGGAGACATTATCCATCAACTTACTATCTGGAGACATTATCCACCAACTCTATATCTGGAGACATTATCCACCAACTTACTATCTGGAGACATTATCCACCAACTCTATATCTGGAGACATTATCCACCAACTTATATCTGGAGACATCATCTATCAACTTAACATCTGGAGACATTATCCATCAACTTACTATCTGGAGACATTATCCACCAACTCAATATCTGGAGACATTATCCATCAACTTATATCTGGAGATATCATCTATCAACTTAATATCTGGAGACATTATCCACCAGCTTGGATAAGATTTTCTCTATTACGTGAATATTCATTCGTTTTTAAAGAACTGACAATGGAAAGTACTATTCGTGAATTCAAAAGGTTTTTTTTTTGCCCTTTTATCTGAAGATATAACTGCATTTTCAGTATAAACTGTCCTTGTCTCTGCAGGTAAATATGGAAATTAATTTACTTAATCCTTTTTCACATTTAATTTCCGTTTTTTTTAAAGCACACACACGAGTAACTTTCGTATTTCGAGTCTTTCAGGTTTGGAATATTCATTTATATCATTCCTCCATTTAAGAAATTTTCGCATTATGAAATACTGTTAAAAACTGCCTCATTGTTGGAATATAGCGCACAAAAAAACATACATTTTATGCCTTGTGGTACATTTTTTATCATTTGATATTAAAAAACATACTAAGACGTTCCGACGAAAGATCGACAAGCAAAATTGGGTGTAATCACTTCATTCATTTTGTTCATTATCGTGTCCCTTGCGGAACTTTGTCTCAGGAACTTTGTCTCAGTAACTTCTTTTGGGGCCCTCTCGGTTGTAAGCAAGATGGCCCGTTGCCGATGCATCCATCATCAACTTCTTCTTATTGTTCTTCATCGTATTGTTCTTCTTCTTATTGTTCTTCTTCATTATTATTGTTCTTCCTTCTACTATTCTTCTTCTTGTTCTTGCAGCCATCTTCGCCTTGGTCTTCCTCTCTTTCTTTTCCCCATTACGTATCCTTCCAAGACTGTCTTCTCCAAGCTCTCATGACGTTTAATATGTCCAAAATATTTCAGTTTTCTCTTCTTTACTCTTCCTTACTAGCCAACCTTCTTCAGTATTAAGTTCTTGTAGTATTATATATGTGTAATTCTTTGTGTCCGTGATATTTCAAGGATCTTTCTATATCATTTACATTCATAGGCATGTACGTGTTTCTGAGCCGTTTTGTTAAGTGTCCAGGTCTCGCAGGCATATGTTGCGATAGGAAGACTCATGTACTGAAATATATGGGTTTGTTTTTTTACTTCTTCCTAGCTTTCTCCACAGCTTGTTTAGTTGATTTAGTAAACAGCTACTGTGTACTAAAGGATATTCTGAAGAAAAGATCGGACCACCAATAGATAGACCCGAAGTGCACAAAAGGAAGTAACTAAAAAGAAAATCAAATACACATTCCGTGACAGACAACTAAAGTACAACTTTTCTCAATAAGTTGGAGCTTTTCTGCACAAATAAGATTTATATTCCCGAATTCTTGACAGAAACAAAATCAAAACTAATACAAAACTCGACTTTTCGGAAATGGAATTCGACGAAGTTAAGAGAACTGAAAGAAACTATAAAAAACGAACTAAGGAGAAGAAAAAAAAGAGCAGGAAACGAAAGGAATAAATTAACTTTATTTTTCCGAAAGATGAAAAATTTAACGAAGCTAGTTGCTCTGACATTACGTCTTGTATGTCTCAGCTTTAGCTCTCTCGCGATCACATATGTATGAGAGTGTGTGTATATGACAGAAGGAACAGAGAAAGATGACATGAGAAAATATGTTGTACCAGAGTGGAGCTGATTAGGAATTTAAGAATAGTTAGTTGACTGACAGCTCACAGCAGTGTTAAAAGCTGGAAAACAGCACAAGGAACAAATTGTATATTTAGAAATAGAGAAACACAACGGTTACTAAGTTTTGGTTTATGCAGGGCTATGTGGTTTTCATCGGAGCGAGATTACTTTTTTAATATATTACTATTATTATTATTATTATTATTATTATTATTATTATTTTACGAATACAAACCTCAGAATAGCAGAGATACAGTTGATCGTTAACTTTATGCCAAGTCGCGAAGAAATGTAGAAGGTGCCGTGGTAAATAATCATTTTCTTGTGGTAAATAACCATTTTCTCGTGGTAAATAATCATTTTCGTGTTGTAAATAACCATTTTCTCGTGGTAAATAATCATTTTCTCGTGGTAAATAACCATTTTCTTGTTGTAAATAACCATTTTCTCGTGGTAAACAGCCATTTTCTCGTGGCAAATAACCATTTTCTTGTGGTAAATAACCATTTTCTCGTGGCAAATAACCATTTTCTTTACGCGTAACCACCTTCATAAAAGTTGGGATTCACCAGAATAGAACAGAAAGTTACACTGATCTCATTCTCACACCAAAATTCTCTACTATTTTGTTTTGGTGACTACGTCTCCTCTACGAACTGCGAGTTTCAGTCACTCCAACTCTAAAGCTATGATGATCCATAAAACATACTCCAAAATGCGTCCGACGAAAGGTACAACCATAAAAAAATGTCTCTTTTATGTTCGTGAAACTGCAAAAACTGGACCCTTGGACTTCCGTAGCAAAACAAAGGCAACTGGGACGTATGCTCATTCGTAACACGATAAAACAGACGTAACACTTAATACAGCACAGCTACAAATACATATATTACAGCTGTAATAGAAACTGGTGTAATATTTTGGAAAATAATTATTGGAAAAAACCTGTTGAAAATATGTTTTTTTTTTCTATTAGTTTCGTGGGTTTATCTTCCAGCGGAGCTCCCGTTTCTATTGTCCATTTCACGTTTTATACTTTTGAACCTGTGCTATGTGTTTATATACTGAGAGGGAAGTGTTCAGTTAGTTATGGTGTGCCTGGCCTTGTTGGTAGTTGTGGTATTAGAGTTTATATTTGGGAAGATCATTAGAAAGACGTGAATTCACTGAAGATTTTTTGGTGATAATTTTGTTTGTAGTTTTTTTTCCCAAGGACAAAGATCTTTTGATAAATAGTTACTTCTTCTTATTCTCCTCCTCTTTTGTGTTGTTACTCTTGCAGTTGTTGTTCTTGTTTTGTTCTTCTTCTTGTTGTTATTGTTCTTGTAGTTGTTGTTTTTTTATTGTTCTTCTTATGCTTCTTGTCCTCCTTCTTCTTCATGTTTTCTTCTTCTTATTTTTTCTTGTTGTTGTTCTTCTTCTTATTGTTCTTCTTCTTATTACTCTTGTACTTCTTGTTTTTCTTCTTCAGGTTCTTCTTCTTATTGTTCTTATTCTTGTTGTTCCTCTTGGTGTACTTCTTGTTCTTCTTCTTCATCTTCTTCTTCTTATTGTTCTTCTTCTTATTGTTCTTCTTCTTATTGTTCTTCTTCTTCTTGTTCTTCTTCTTATTGTTCTTATTCTTGTTCCTTTTGTTGTAATTCTTGTTCTTCTTCTTATTGTTCTTCTTCTTATTGTTCTTATTCTTGTTCCTTTTGTTGTAATTCTTGTTCTTCTTCTTATTGTTCCTCTTGTTGTACTTCTTGTTCTTCTTCTTATTGGTCTTCTTCTTTCTGTTATTCTTTTTCATGTTCTTCTTCTTATTGTTGTTCTTGTTGTTGTTCCTCTTGATGTACTTTTTGTTCTTCTTCTTATTGTTCTTATTCTTCTTCTTCTTCCTCTTGTTATACTTCTTGTTCTTATTCTTGTTGTTCCTCTTCGTGTTCCTCTTGTTGTACTTTTTGTTTTTCTTCTTATTGTTCTTCTTGTTATACTTCCTGTTCTTCTTCTTCATGTTCTTCTTCTTATTGTTCTTCTTCGTGTTCCTCTTGTACTTCTTGTTATTCTTCGTCATGTTCTTTTTCTTATTGTTCTTCTTCTTCTTGTTCCTCTTGTTGTACTTCTTGTTCTTGTTCTTCATGTTCTTCTTCTTATTGTTTTGTTGTTCTTCTTGTTGTACTTATTGTTCTTATTCTTCATGTTATTCTTCTTATTGTACTTATTGTTCTTATTCTTCATGTTATTCTTCTTATTGTTCTTCTTCTTATTAATGTTCTTCTTCTTATTGTTCTTATTCTTCATATTCTTCTTCTTAATCTTCTTCTTTTCTTCTTGTTCCTTTTCTTCATGTTCTTCTTCTTATTATTGTTGTTGTTCTTCTTCTTGTTCCTCTTGTTGTACTTCTTGTTCTTGTTGTTCATTTTCTTCTTGCTCTTCATTTTCTTCTTCTCGTCGTCTCCGTCACACGATTCCTCTTTTCACTGTCCTAGCTTCTTGTCATGCACTTCCTGCTAGTGGCAGTTTGCTGTTTACTTTTTTGACAGAGTATCCTCCATAATATTAAAGTTCTTTATGAACGTAGATCTTCTTTAGCTGCTACGACATATATGGCTTTAGAACACTAAACATGTTTCAGGAAGTAACAAAGTTGACTGCCTGACAGAAAGTGACTTATAAGTCATCGCACTACTCTCCAACTATTTATAGATCTCATTTGTAGTATGTAGTACAGATTTGTACCAAATGTAGAGAGAATTCACAAGGGGGAACGGAGTGGCCGTGGGGCTTTCAGTACCGCTTTGTCTTTCAGAACGCGTAGGTTCGAATCACTGTAAGGTCTTGTGGATATTTCTGTCAGGAAGGGGGAAAGACAAGTCTAAAACCTGCCAGTATGTAGGAAGACTATTGTTCCGTCTTGGAATCATGGGATGACTCTCTTTTGGCAGCGGGGTTAATTTTTCAGGTAGGCTTCATCTGGTAGGCTCCATCTGGTAGGATTCATCTGGTAGGCTTCATCTGGTAGGATTCATCTGGTAGGCTTCATCTGGTAGGCTTCATCTGGTAGATTTCATCTGGTAGGCTCCATCTGGCAGGCTCCATCTGGTAGGCTCCATCTGGTAGGATTCATCTGGTAGGATTCATCTGGTAGGCTCCATCTGGTAGGATTCATCTGGTAGGATCCATCTGGTAGGATTCATCTGGTAGGATTCATCTGGTAGGTTTCATCTGGTAGGATTCATCTGGTAGGATTCATCTGGTAGGATTCATCTGGTAGGTTTCATCTGGTAGGTTTCATCTGGTAGGCTCCATCTGGTAGGATTCATGTGGTAGGATTCATCTGGTAGGATTCATCTGGTAGGCTTCATCTGGTAGGATTCATCTGGTAGGCTTCATCTGGTAGGCTTCATCTGGTAGGCTCCATCTGGTAGGATTCATCTGGTAGACTCCATCTGGTAGGATTATGCTTTCCTGCTTGTAAGAATCAGTTTCTCTCCACGCTTTCTAGATGGCTTTTTTCATGTGGGGCAGTTCAGCCAACGAATTCATAACGAGAAAATGATCTAATCTCCAGCAACGTTATTTGGGACATCAGTTAATCCTCCATATCGTTAACTGGACAATTAGTTAATCTCCAGCAATGTATTCTGGATAATACGTTAAATGTCTTGCGTTGTTATCTGAATTGTGAATTTGATCTCCAGCGTCGTTATCGGAACTGGGAGTTTAATCTTTACCACCATTATCAGACTTGTGAGTTTAATCTCCAGGGTCGTTATCTGAGCTGGGAGTTTAATCTCTATCGTCGTTCCGTGAATTGTGAGTTTCATCTTCAGCACCGTTATCTAAACAGTGAGTTTAATCTCGATTGCCATATCTTAATTTGTGAGTTTAATCTCTAGCGCCGCTATCTAAAAGGTGAGTAATCTCCAGCGCCGATATTTGTTTTGTGAGTTTAATCTTTAGCACTGTTTTCTGAATTGTGAGTTCAGTCTGTAGCGTCGTTATCTGAATTATGAGTTTCATCTTCATCACCGCTATCTGAACATTAAGTTAAAGTCCAACCCCGTTATACGTAACTATAACAATGTTTGGAATCATACATGTGGGACTGTAGGTTCCAACATGCTGAATACGGACATGGTAGTTAATAGACGCAGATATCACAACCAAGCTACCAGGACACAGCGCAACTAATGCTGTCTTTTTGTGAGGGTTTTTTTTAGAAGGAGCAAGGGAATAGAAGAAGAAGAAGAAGACACGGTATGACTCCTGTTTTTTACATTCATATTTCTGTGTTTATGCCTTTTGTTATCTGCTGAATATCTAATGATTGAATCGATCTTCCGTAAGGCGCATAATGTCAAGTTGTCGCCCTTACTTTAATTATTTATTTAGCTATATTGTACCGCGTCACAGACGTTAGCAATCATGCCTTCTCTGTTTTCTTGTGGTTTATGATATCGTTTTTTTTCTTCTTCTCTGCAACCTAGTCAGTCTGATCAGACATATCTCTGTCATTCTTCTTTCCTTTTTTTTCCCCTTGAGTTTTCCAGCGATTGTCAGATTCTCCTACTTGTGTGTATGAAAGGAGATAACCAGAGATTTTTTGATGTGTACTATCACTTGTTGTTTTCGATGTTCTGCAACTTCTCCGAAAAATTACCTGACAAATTGTAACATATTCTCGGCCTTATAAAAGATGAGCGTAAAGTTTTTCAATCATTTAAAAAAATAATTTGTTACACAGAAACGTTACTAGTTACAGACATGTGGTAGTTTTTTTTTAAACTTTATTCCTCTACTTAAAGATTATTATAATCATCATCATGTGACTTCTCCAGAACGGAGGAGATAAACCATATAAGAACTCGGACACAGAGATACGACAATAAAGATAACATTGACCGATGACACCTCGATTACCTTTTATCCACCCGCCTTTACCCCAGAAGGAAGGAAATGTTCTCGAAAACGTTTACCTGGTGCTTGTGTACTATTTAAGTAATCTCATAAACATTTAAAGTTTTGATATTAGCTGTCTATGCCTTTGTGTAACCACAAAATTAATTCGGCCTCTTTTGTTGTCAGAAATGTTCCATTCATGTTTAAATTTATTACCTTTATCATACGAATCACTATCATCCCACGATTTGTAAAAGCCCATCATTTCATTATTTAATATCACTGGCAATCATCCCCATTTCATATTATTTAAATTGACTTAGAAATTGTTACTTCATTCAATCTTTCATTCATTCATCTGCATGTCCCTTGCGGAGCTTTGCCTCCCTAACAGCTCTCCTGTAGGCCTCTCGGTAGTGAGCAAGATGTCCTGCTGCTGGTGCGTCCTTTCGTAGATTACCAACGATGTCTTGCAGCCATCTTCGTCTTGGTCTTCCTCTCTTTCTTTTTCCCATTATGTACCCTTCCAAGACGGTCTTCTCTAGATTATCATCGTTTAATATGTCCAAAATATTTAAGTTTTCTCTCTTTAATCTTCTTTACTAGCCAGTCTTCTTCAATATTAAGCTCTTGTAGTATAGATATACTTGTTCTTTTTTGTGCCCATGATATTTGAAGAACTCTTCTGTAGCAATTGTTACTTGTTGAATGGAAATAAATTTTATTTAAAAAAAACAAAAACTCCAGAACGAAGGTTGGTGGTAATAAATCTCCAGCCCGCTCGTCTTGATGGTTCCGCTCAGCCAGGCTGTGTCCTATCCGTCCTCGTATGTTATCTTCCCATCTACATCTCCGCTCGTTTTTCCTTCCATCTTACCTTCTAGTATGGTCTTTAGGTATGTTGTTATGTTTTTTTGATATGGGTAAAGTATTCTGTTTTCTTCATATTTATTTCTTTGAGAAGTTCACACTGCACTTGGAGCTGTTCTAAATCTTGTGCGTTTATTGTTTTCATTCTCCGTGTTATATGGCCTAGTTTTCTGTAGAACTAAATTTCTGCTGCGTTAATCTTTGAATGTATCCTCTGTTGGTTGTCTAGAGAAGGTCCAAGACGAGCGAAACTCTATCTCTTGCCGCGTGTTTTCAATATTTCTTTATTTATGCGGGTGTGAATGGAAATGAGTTGGCTGATAGATTGACCGGACAGGCTGAAATAGGCTGAAATTGGACAAGAAAGATATTACTAAGGCTGTTGTGGACATGATGCCGTGTAATGAAGAGAATGAGTAGTTGGGCACTATGCATACTCGGAGATTGATGACGTTGTGACAGAGATAATGTGCTGGCAGAATATCTAAACGTCGCGAGAGAAACACTATAAATAACAAACGTTCGACAGAAACCAGTATTAGATGAACTCTTCAGTGGATGTTTGGGTACACAGAAGAGCATGTATGAGATTGTTCTGAATCAATCTGATGATACAAATTCTGATTTCTGAATTTCTTTTTAGTCGCCGTCGCTTGTACTTGTACTTACTCCCTGTAACTGCGAGCTGTTGTTCTTTGCAGCAGATGTTGTAGAGATGTTGAGGCACAGCATCGTATCGGCGTGGGAGCGTATTATGGCGGCTACTTTTTCAGTCCCGGAGTACAGCTAAAAAGCAGGAGATGTGCAAGGCATCTTTAGCAGACTCCACCACCAGGGGAACTATGGCGATCCCTGTCCCGTTAGCCAGACTAGGCCTGTTAGTTGGGGTACCACGGACAGGTGGGACAAGGTCTTGGTCAGCTATGGTTCGCTAACCCTGACGCTGGCGTATCAGCTACGGGTCGCTGATTATCTCAACAGGGGGGTTTTCACCACCATGGCTAAAACATCCTTTAGTCTTACCTTCAAAGTCTTAATATAGGTGGACTTTGTCCATAGTGCACCCCGTGGTGACGTCCAGATGGCTAATGTCCAGTGAACGTGGTGACCATGATCTTAGAGCATCCCGGCAAATCCGACGGTTTGAAAAGTTTGAATTCTAGAACCAAAGAACAACTTCCCCAACTTCGTAGCACAGTATCTTCATAAAAAAAACGTCCAGAACTGGCCCTTGAGATACCACCACATTAACGTTTCTATCTAGCGTAGGTTTTAAGATAAGATTTTTTTTTTCTTAACCGAGGATGGAGTTTATGATCGTCATGTTCTACCTGAACTGCGATATGTCACGCATGTCCGTGTCACGTGGTCCAAACATCGCCAGCGAGCTTTTCTTGCAGACATGAGTCAATGATTCAGTGCTCCACGTGGCCCCTAACAGAAAATCTTTATGGCCCGTTGCATTTGCATGACGTAGAGCGGGTGTGAAGTGTTAGCGTCCTCACATTCCAAGGCCGCTGCAGCGTCAGAGGTAGGGATGCCAGCACCTGTCCTTCCTGCCTTTAGTTTTACCTGGGAAAAATCCCAGGTATTCATTTTTTTTTCCAGGCTTGATTGACCCTGGGTGCTGGTCGGTCTGAAAAAAAAGAAAATACCGCCCGAGTGCTAAATCGAACCGGGGACATACTGATTGGCAGGCGAGTCAACTAACGGCTGCACCACCTCGACACGCTGATCATAAAACAGATAACAAGAATATGGAAGTAGGAGTGGTTTTCCCTGCCTTAACCCCACAAACTGCTACAGACATATTTAACACACTTATTATGGTATACGTTTCGTTAATTTAAATACATAATGCTAAGCTATACTTTATCTATCTTACTTGCTCTAGTAAACTGAAGCAAACTCATTTCCTAGCAGATTATATATATATATATATATATATATATATATATATATATATATATATATATATATATCATCATCATGTGCCGTCTCCAGTACTAAGGCTGACCGTAATGGATCTCCAGTTTCCTTGCTCCTCTGCCTTGTAGTTGCACTCATTCAGGCCATGTCCTGTCCCCTCTCGTATGATATCTTCCCATCTCTATCTATCTTTCGCTCTGTTTTTTCTTCCTTCCATCATTCCTTCTAATATGATCTTCAGTATGTTGTTACGTCTTTTGATATGGTTTTCGCTGCGTTAACCCTTCTCTCTGACCTTTTGCTTAGAGTCCAGGTTTTAGCTCCATACAGTAATGCAGGATATATATATATATATATATATATACTAAAGGTCGACCATGAGAACCTCTAAAGAGAACATTGTTAAGACAGGTCAGTTCAGTGGGCATAGCATCCCTTGATGAGATTGAAAAACTCGCCGTAGACAGGAAATCTTGTCAAGCTACAATGCGGGCCCTATGTGACGTCTAGCGGCACGGGAAGGATGTAAGAAATAAGGTAGTCTAACCACGTCACAGATCAGCGGTTCTCAATCAGTGGGAAAATCCCCCCCCCCAACCTTCTTCAGCCCCAGGGGAAATTTTATGGTTGGGGTGTGAGGGTAACTGGGATCACAGATTGGCCAACTCAAACTGCTGAAATATTATACGCATCTTTTTTTCGGGAATGAACTTAGACAATATTCTGACGTGTTTTGAAGCCAAAACAAGCCGCAGAAAGATGCGAGAACCCCTTCCAAGTAGGGGTAGCTGGTGTAGATAGTGTTATTGTCTGTTTTGTCTGATCTGTCAGGCATACGGCAGGGTGACGTGGGGCACTGCCTTTCGTAGCTGTCAGTTCTTTCCTAGCTTCAGAGACAGTCGTGTAAACATTTCCTGCTGAAAGTGACTGGGGCACTTTATGTCAGACTGATTGATTTGACTAATGTTTATTATCTACTCATTCTTATCTTATCCTTTCTTCTCTCCCGCTCCTTCCCCCCTGACTGATGGAGGTACCGTTACTGCAGTCAGGACATTCCTATACCTACTCCGCCGTCCGTTCCAGTATCCAGTAAAAGGTAACATGGGCTGATTGTTCCTGCCACGTGTAGGCTTGTGGTTCGCCGTTTCCATCCACAAAGGGAGCTTATCCTTCCCTCGCCTTGCTTCATTCCCAGTTCCTCCATTTTGCTGATGTAGGATGTTCTTCTTCTTCTTCTTCCATTACAGTTCTTGCTCCCCCCCCCCCCCAAGATTTGTACTTAACAGCCTTGGAGATGTTCTGCGTGTCCGGTCTCAGCCAAACCTTGCCTGGGTGTGCTTCTAGCCAGCCTGTCTGCTCGCTCATTATCATGAACTCCTGCAATCCAGGCCTGTCAGTCAATGTAAGACGTAAAATCTGACATATAGTGAATAGCTTGTATGTATGTGTGTGTGTTTACAGTGTTTAGGGGGCGAAGGCGCTGTCGTGTTGGCAATCAGAAATCCATAGGTATAATGACAGTTTCTCCGCTGGCGAATAATAGCTGACCAAGAGCTTGTCACATATTTCCTTTGGTACTTCCCACCAGTACCAGCCATAGCGTGTTTAACGAGGTAGGGATCAACATAGTCTTTACGGTGGTGGAATCTGCCAAAGAAGTATTGTACACCCACTGCTTTTTTAAACTGTACTCAGGAACTAAAAAACAAAATAGCTGTCATAACCCGCTCACTATCCGACGTGATGGTGTGCCTCAACATCTTCACCGCATCGGCTGCAAATAGCACCAGCTCTCAGCTCCAGGGAGATTGAAGAAGAAGTAGTAGAAGAAGAAGAAGAAGAAGTAGTAGTAAAATAAGAAGAAGAAGAAGACGAAGAAGAAGTAGTAGTAGAAGAAGAAGAAGTAGTAGTAGTAGTAGTAGTAGTAGTAGTAGTAGTAGTAGTAGTAGTAGTAGTAGTAGTAGTAGAAGAAGAAGAAGAAGAAGACGAAGAAGAAGAAGAAGAAGAATAAGAAGTAGAAGAAGAAGAAGAAGAAGTAGTAGTAGTAGTAGTAGTAGTAGTAGAAGTAGTAGTAGTAGTAGTAGTAGAAGTAGTAGTAGAAGTAGTAGTAGTAGTAGTAGCAGTAGTAGTAGTAGTAGAAGTAGTAGTAGTAGAAGTAGTAGTAGTAGAAGTAGTAGTAGTAGTAGAAGTAGTAGTAGAAGTAGTAGTAGTAGAAGTAGTAGTAGAAGTAGTAGTAGTAGTAGAAGTAGTAGTAGAAGTAGTAGTAGTAGTAGTAGTAGTAGTAGTAGTAGTAGTAGTAGTAGAAGTAGTAGTAGTAGTAGTAGTAGAAGTAGTAGTAGTAGTAGTAGTAGTAGTAGAAGAAATAGTAGTAGAAGAAGAAGAAGAAGTAGTAGTAGTAGTAGTAGTAGTAGAAGAAGAAGAAGAATAAGAAGAAGAAGAAGTAGTAGTAGTAGTAGTAGTAGAAGTAGTAGTAGAAGAAATAGTAGTAGAAGAGGAAGAAGAAGAAGTAGTAGTAGTAGTAGTAGTAGTAGTAGTAGTAGTAGTAGTAGAAGAAATAGTAGTAGAAGAAGAAGAAGAAGAAGTAGTAGTAGTAGTAGAAGAAGAATAAGAAGAAGAAGAAGAATAAAAATACAGTGCTTCTAAATGCTTGTTATCTAACTTTCTCATCCCTCCAATTATATATATATATATATTCTCTCTCTCTCTCTCTCTCTCTCTCTCTCTCTATTTCTCTTCAGTTCTAAATCTTTTATCCCTTGTCATTTCACTTTCACGCCGTCACATGAGGCCGCTTTTCCAATTAATTTATCTCACACTAAATTTATCAGTGTACGAACATTGTAAATAATTCTACACATGTGTCATAAACAGATAAATATTAGTGACAAATAGCCTACGAAAGATAAAAACTGGCATAAACAACTTTAACGTGCATTTCGTGCCCATATCTTTTACAAGGATACAAAAGAGAGTTTTTACATTTTCCATCTGTTTTTTTTTTTTCGTATTTTTAAATCTGGTGTGTTTGTTTTGTTTGTCATCCTTGAAAAAGTCTTTTGCCGAAATATTGGATTGGTGTATGTTCTTCATTTACAGGTGGTCATCTTACTCTCTGTCATTCTTGCTTCTGTCCGCTTTCCTCACTTTTCCTATCTTTTTTTTTTTTTTATAGTAAAACTGGGCCATACACTTCCATCCACCTTTATTACTAGAAACAGTTTTATCGCAATCGTCGTTTCTCTTATCTTCATCATTCTTTTCGTAATAAGGAGTAATGAGCTTTCCTTTTTTTTTCTAAATATTTTTTAAAAGAAACTCATCGTTTACCGTTTCTGTGCTCCGCTCGATTCGTACATATGCATGTTGGGGTTAGTCATCATTATCATTACTATTTTCTTTTCTTTTTCTTCTTCTTCTTCTGCTTCTTCTTCTTCTTCTTCTAGTTCCCATTATTACTGTTAGTATTATTTTTGTGTGCCTGGGAAAACTCTGTTTTGAAGGACTTGGTCAGGAATTGTCTTTCAAATATAGTTGTAATATGATTATTATTATTATTATTGTATATGATATTTATTCACAGCCTCTATCATCATTTTTTTCGGTTTGGTGATCCGTAATCATGAGACAATTAATCACGTGATACTTATTCGTGTGAAACTTAATCACGTGATACTTACCCATGAGACATTTAATCACGTGATACTTAATGAGACGCTTAATCAAGTGACAGTTATTAACATGACGTTTATCAACGTGATACTTAATCATGTGACAATTAGTCACGAGATACTTACTCACGTGACAATTAATCACGTGATACTTAATCAAGAGACACTTAATCACGTGACAACTACTAACGTGACATTTATTCTCGTGATACTTAATCACGTGACAGTTAACCACGTGACACTTATTCACGTGACACCTAATCACTGGGACATTAAGAGCACGAGGCTAACCCTCGCCGTGCAGGTATTCTTAAAACCACTCGTAATCCTAAGACCGTACCTCGAGTGATTTACGTGTCACGTGATTAAAGAGTGGCCGACTACGTATCGCATGACCACGCGTCGGATGTCTTAAGTGCCGCATGATTAATTGTCGCGTGATGAAATGTCGTGTTTACTACGAGTCAAATATTAAGTGTCGGGTTATTAAGTGTTTGTACAGCTTTCTTCTTTTTTAAAAATCAGTATGGTTATAATTACCAACACAGTTTTTCTCTTTTTTTTTTTTTTGAACATGCACTTGAAAACAAAAAATAAGAACTGGACGAACCGGGGGGGGGGTTGGAAGGGGGTGGGGAGTTATGGGGTTTTAGAAGGAGAGAGAAGGGAGGGGAGTCGGTGAATGGGTGGCTCCGAGGGTGGCAGTTCTCTCTAAATAAAAATTCCCAACCAAAAACTTCCAGGATCTCTCTCTCTCTCTCTCTGAACCTTAAGTGCCCAGGGCACATGGGGTTTCCGCAAGGGTTTTCCACAAATGCCTGTCTTTCGCCTTTTTTTCTGCTCTTGCCCAGGTGAGCCCTCTATTGCTCAACATCCTTTCTGTTGTTCTTCTCTATGTCTCTTTTGGTCTACCCTTACTTCTGTTCCTTACTTCTTTTTACTAATCATCCAGGATCACTATTCTCTAAATCAGAGACTCCGGCAACTTAGAGTTTAAACAAAAAAAATTAATAATTTTAAAAGGCGAAACATTTTTTTTTACTGAATTAATGAAGCAAATATTTTCATAAATTAATCCCGCCTTGGCAGTTAAATTTCAGCGAAAGCTTCGTATAAATCTAAATTGTAGAAAATGATGGTTTTGTGTGTTATGTGCGGGTTTTTTTTAACCTTGCAGGGTCAGGTCAGAGTTCATATTATTCTGCCTGAGATTTAACTGTATTAGTATGAGCTACTAAAACCCGTGGCGTTCAGAGAGTCCTGGGAGAGTCCAAACAACAAGGGGAGTTAACTTTCAATTAGAAAGAAAAAAAAATAATGCAAAACTTGGGCTGTCATTACGTACATGTCCATCTTCTAAAATCTTTTCACAGATTTGTAGCATCGTGTGTTATGTATGGATTATATATATATATAAGTGTGGCCACACTCTGAGAAAACCCGACACCAGCGTAGCAAGACAGGTACTGACATGGAATCCTCAAGGAAATAGAAAACGAGGAAGACCTAGACTTACTTGGAGAAGAGAAATTATGACAGTGCTCAGAGACAAGGGATACACATGGAAGGAAGCAGAGAATAATTCCAAGAACAGGAATGACTGGAGAGCCTTTATCCGCGGCCTATGCTTTCAAGGGAGTGAAAGGCGATAATGATGATGATGATGATGATGATGATATTTACACACACACATATACAGCGTTTCTCACACAGAGTATCTCGAGAGATCTTTAGAAGATCTGAGACAGATGTTAATTTCAAAGAAAAATAATTAGAAAGTTTATACTTCTTTCTGCTGATAATATTTTTTTCTCTACACTCAAGGACAGACAAATATATCCACATTACAAGAACTTAATATTGAAGAAGGCTGGCTAGTAAAGAGGATTAAAGAGAGAAAACCTAAATATTTTGACATATTAAACGTCATGATAATCTAGAGAAGACCGTCGTGGAAGGTACATAATTGGAAAAAAGAAAGAGAGGAAGACCAAGGCGAAGATGGCTGCAAGACATCGTTGATGATCTGCAAATGGATGCATCAGCAGCAGGGCATCTTGCTCACAACCGAGAGGGCCTACAGGAGAGCTGTTAGGGAGGCAAAGTTCCGCAAGGGACATGCAAATGAGTGATTAAGAATTATTATTACATTGTAATATCTTATCTAATGTCTGTTTCAACAAGAAACTCAAAATTACTCTTTTAGGATATAAAGAAAATACTAAGAGATAAAAATGTCTCCTTGGAAGTCAGGAAAAGCGGTTTTAGTGATGTATTGAACTGGTAATATTATCTGATTCTGCAATTTGGATAGTAAAGAACAAAACATAAAGAAATTAAAAGCAACAGAGATGAAGTGTTGGACAAAGAAGATATAAATAAGATGTCAGTCAGTCATTTGCATGTCGCTTGCGGAACATTACCTCCCTAACAGCTCTTCTGTAGGCCTCTCGGTTGTAGGCAAATGCCCTGCTGCTGATTCATCCATTCGTAGATTATCAACGATGTCTTGCAGCCATCTTCGTCTTGGTCTTCCTCTCTTTCTTTTTCGCTTTATGTGCCCTTCCAAGACAGTCCTCTCTAAATTATAATGACGTGTAATATGTCCAAAATATTTAAGTTTTCTTTATGTGATCTACCATACTAGCCAACCTTCTTCAATATTAAGTTCTTGTAGTATGAATATATTTGTTCTTTTTTGTGTCCACGATATCTGAAGGACTCTTCTATAGCATTTAGATTCAAAGGAATTTATGTGTTTCTCAGTTGTTTTGTTAAGTGTCCAGGTCTCATAAGCACATGTTGCGATGGGAAAGATGCATGCCCTTAAAAATCTTATTTTTGTGGTTTTGTCTGTTCCTCTCCACAGATTCTTTAGTCGTTTTATTTATTTTTTTTGAAGAGCGATAGATGTCCTCCTTTTAAATTCCCTCATTGTATCTCCATTATTAGTTAGTAATGATTCAAGATATCAAAAACTCTCCACCTCTTCCAACTTTTCCTCAGTGATATATATTTCAGCTGCCTTATTTGTTTTGTCAGTTGTCATCAATTTAATTTTCTTTGCATTAAGATAGAGGTTTAGCTCTTCACTATTCTTACGGACTGACAATTAGTTTTTCCATTCCTTTTTTGTGTTGTGGACAGTAACACTGTGTCACCAGGTTATCTAATCTTTGGTATTTCATAACCTCCAGTTATAAAATGCAGTGTAGAGACAGAAAAAAAAACAAACAAAGAGGTCATCAGAGATGTTTCAGAATAACGAAAACTAGTTAAAATTATTAGAAAATAGACTGTCAAAATTTCTTGGACAAGTCATGAAAAGATAGAAGTTGGAAAATTTGGACATGCCATGAGAAGACAGAAGTTAGAGAATTTGGACTTTTTATGAGAAGACAAAAGTTAGAGAATTTGGACTTTTTATGAGAGACGGAAGTTAGAGAATGTAATAATGACTTAAAAATTCAACAGGTAAAAGAAGCAGAGTGAGACCAAGGTAAACAAATGTCTCACAGACTGACCAAGTACCATGGAAAAAAAGAAAAACGTATGAAAGGAAAAACATGTATCAGAGATATATCAATGTCAGCGCTGACTAACATGACACGAAATGAACGTATAAATTATGAGATCTACATTCTATAGATAAGGAAAACATCCCGTTATCTGTAGATATAATAGTTCTCTAAATAAATTCTCTTGGGGTCTCACTAAATATTTCATTTGCACTCTACAGATAAAAACTCTACAGATAAAATATTTGACAAAACACGCAATATGTAAAATATGATGTAGACAGAGGTTTGTGTTGCAGTTCAAAAAAAAAAAAAAGGATAGAACGACTGAGGAAAACGGGCAGAGACAAGAATGGAAGAAAGAAAGATGAGCATATGTAAATGAAGAACATAGAGCAACCCAATATTTTGGCAAAAGGTTTCTTTCAAGAACCAGAGGCAAAAAAATAAGTACAAGAATACCAAAACAAGAAATTAAGTGTTTAATTTTTCATATTTTCATCTTTTTAGTGTTTTTTTTAAACATCTGCTGTGATGTTTTTGTTCGTAATCCTTAAAAAGGCTTTTGCCGAAATATTGGATAGTTGTATGTTCTTCAATTATATGTGCTCATCTTACTTTCTGCCATTCTAGTTTCTGTCCCCTTTCCTCACTCTTTCTATCTTTTTGTACAACTGAACTATACATCATCTACTAGCATTACCGCAGTCGTCGTTTCTCTTATCTGTATATAAGACAGCGCTTTTATGTAATATTAGCAACGTACTTCTCTCATTCATGCTGAAAAAAAGAACTTCGATCTTCGAAAACATTTTCATATCAGAAAGCGTTTAAAAATACACTGTTTACGGGGAAGAGAAACGTCTTTAGTGTTTTGTATAATCCTCGACAAAGTTCAGGTGAGAATATACTCACCGTGACATTCCTCTGACTCTCATCTGCTCTTGAATTCCGCATCGACAGGTGAGTTCGTCGTGAATAAAACATCAGCAGGATCGATTCTCACGCAGTGATAGTCTATCTATTGTGACTATCTCTTCTATGTTATTTCTTTGCACTTGTTTTTCACATGTTTTCTGATCTGTGTAATCGTTGCTGCTTCTTTGGACTTATAAGAATAGGATGAATTCCATGGAGACGGAAAAAAGAAAACAAGGAGGTAATGAATCAAGGGAAAGATGAATAATTTAAAAGAAAAAACATAAGAACAAGGCAGTTACATAATTCCGTCCATATCAAAAGAGAGAGAGACAATGTACTTTCATAGGACATGCAATGAGAAGAGGGGGCATTGAAAATAGTGTAACAACAGGGCAAAATAGAGGGAAGAAGAGCCAGGGGAAGACCAGGAGAAATAATACTGGACAGTCTGACGAGATGGTGTGAGAGGAGATCACCAACTGAGCTGATGGCCTGCATGAAGGATCGTGTACTCTGGAGAAGCATAATAGCCAGCGTAACGCCAGTCGGCACGGCACCTGATGATGACGGTGATATCAAAGGTATAATACAATAATGAAAACCACACTAGAATAAAGATGGAAGGGAAAAAAGCAAGAGAAATACAAAGATGAAGATGCGTGGACAACATAAAGAGGTGGACTAGATTCAGCTTGTCTGTGTCCACTGTGAAAACAAGAGACAGAAAAAATAACAAGAGAGCATTCTCAAAGAGAGACCCACATGATGATGATAATATGATGATGATGATGATGATGATGATGATCTTCTTTCTACAAATTTAAGGTAGTGAAATCAAAAATAGTTCACTGCAATAAAATAATCTCTTCTTTATTTCATCACTAACGTTTGCTATTAATCTGGTTTTCTTGCAATGTTGGAATTCTTATGCCGTGAGTAGATAGTACCGAAACGTTTCCGGACTGTACTTGCCGTGACTGTAGTGCTCGACAAATACGGGAGGGACGTCGAAGTCAGTCTGCGCTCCCCGTCGCACTGTCTACACCTATCCATTTCCTACGCGTGGTTTTGCCATCTCGTGTTTGGACCCGCTGTGCGATCATTACGGCTGTTGAAAAACTGGAGCAACGTGTCTGCTTCAAATTAAGCTACGCTAATCTGCTACCATGACCCGTGATCTTTCCTATACCACCTCACACAAACGTTTACAGGTATATAAGTCGTGTTAAGTTTATTTAGAAATTCCAGGTTATTATGCATCTACAAAGCACGTGCTTGGAGTAGTGGGTAGAGCGCCCGTCTATCGCCGAGAAGTTTGGGGTTCAGTTCCAGTATAGACATCATCATCATCATCAGGTGCCGTGCCGACTGGCGTTGGCTATTATGCTTCTCCAGAGTACACGATCCTTCATGCAGGCCATCCCGTCAGACTGTCCAGTATCATTTCTCTTGGTCTTCCTCTTGATCTTCTTCCTTCTATTTTTCCTGTTGTTATAATATTTTCAATGCTCCCTCTTCTCATTGCATGTCCTATGAAAGTACATTGTCTCTCTCTTATTTTTTTTTGACAAAATATTTTTGTCTCTTCAGCTCTTCTCATACATTCTTCGTTAGTTATTTTTCCTGTCCAGGGCCAGTATAGACGTGTCAGTCAAACAGCTGTAGATATGGAGAGTATGATGTTGGTAAATGTGATCACATCAATCTGATGCACCGTCAGATGCAGGAAAATATCCACACTAACATCTTGTGGCCCAATCGCCTTCCTAACAATTTGATCTATTATACTTTCTTAAAGTTAAAAAGTAGGAACAGCTTTATTAATTAACTAGCATGCACTTGTAACTTTTTTATTTACACCTTAATCATAAAAAAAAAACATACACGATGAAGAAGTGTGAAGATAAATCTTAATTCACGCGAATGATATATAACAAATAAGAATGAAAAAAATGGAGGCATTTCGCTGTGACTTGTGAGAAATTGTGTCCGAGTGCGATAGAAGTAGCCAATCATTCACCAGCATGTTCCTGCCGAACTTTGTCTCCCGAACAGCTCTGTCGAAAGATTCTTTGGCTGTAAGGCAAGATTCCCTGCTGCTGGTGCATCCATTCTAGAAGAGGGAACAAAGAAACCAAACCAAGAAAGGAAGAAACAAGGTCATTTAGTCCTTTCCATAAATGATCTATCAGAGCAGGCCTCATAATGGTAAACAGGTAAAGGTAATCCTGTCATGCCTTAGAGGCACATAGGGATATGGTGTTAGTGCTCATATTTTCCTTGACCTGCCAGCACACTAGAGGGTGATTTGGTCAGTATCACGCCTGGCCGCCCTTCCTTCCCCAACTCCAGAAGAAGTCGGGCACCCATTTCTACAGCCTGGGTGACTGGAGTGCCTCCGGTCGGATTCGAACTCCCGACCTTCGCCATGAGAGACCAGTGCACTAACCACTTCGCCACTCAGACACCAGGCCTCATAATAGTAACCAGAAAATCCCTCTTGTTTCCTTACCGGCCTCACTTATACAAAAACTAAAACGATTTTACCATAACTGACATATTGAATGACTAATTTATACAGCAACAAAGGGTTAACATTTTAACATTCTTGTTTTAACTATCGAGTTTTAGAGGGTTTTGTGGGGAGAAAAAGTGATATACGAGTACTAAAGATGTTTTTGTCCAGTCTGAAGTTATATAATTATATGTGAAAACTTTCCAACTTGTTAATCTTTGTCAGTCCACATTAAAACTATTAATCTTTCCCGCCGTCGTTAATTTCGTGTTCGGAGAGTGTTAATGTTGTCTGGTGACGATAAATGGTTGATTGTGAAGTGGTTGTTTGGTACTTGTACAAACTGTTGTGCTTGGGATTAGAAACTACTAGTGGATGTTGCCGTGACTGCAAAAGAGGATTTCTCAGACTTCCATTTTTTCTTCCTCTTCTTCTTTTACTTCTTCTTCCTCTCTTCTTCTTCTTCTTCTTCTTTTACTTCTTCATCTTCTCTTCTTCTTTGTTACTTTTTCTTCTTTTACTTCTTCTTCTTCTTCTTCTTCCTGCTTCTTCTTCTTCTTTTTCTTCTTCTTCTTCTTCTACTTCTTCTTCTTCCCTGGTTCCTCTGCTTCTTCTTCTTCATCATCTTCTTCTTTTTTCTTCTTCTTTTTCTTCTTCTTCCCTGCTTCTTCTTCTTCTTCCCTGCTTTTTCTTCTTCTTCTACTTCTTCTTCTTTCTTCTGCTTCTTCTTCTTCTTCTTCTTCCCTGCTTCTTCTTCTTCTGACCTTCTTCTTCTTCCCTTCTTATTCTTGTTCTTTTGCTCTGTTTCTTCTTTTCAGTGTGTGTCCAATCCTATACATTGTGATCTGTATATTGATTTAGTTTTTTTATGCCGGATTTAGAGTTGGTGAGGTCCTAAACTAAGTGCTGGATTTAAACTTGGTGGAGCTCTAACTTAGTCTTCTAGGTTAAGGGTTGGGGGTATGGGGCCAACGACCCCATCTCCGTAAAAAAGATTAGTGTTACAGAACAAACAGAGAAGCCTCGAAATTGGACGGAAAAAAATGGATTATGACCCTGGAATGCCAAAAATATTATGAGATTTGGAACATGGAATATAAGAAGCTTATACAGACAAGGGGCAGCTGAAGAATTATCAGGTGAACTAAGTAGGTATGACATGGATGTTACAGCATTACAGGAAATCAGATGGCTTGGAGAAGGTATAACAGTCATAGGAGAAATGGTACAGGTATACGGAGGAATTACCAATGGAAGACATGAACTTGGGACAGGTTTTGCCGTCAAGAGAAAAGTATGGGACTTAGTGATGGGCTTCAGTGTCACTAATGAAAGAATCAGCAGCCTCCGCATCAAGGGAACAAAGAAAAATATAACAATGATAATGTGCATGCACCAGCAGAAGATACAGAGGATGACGTCAAAGAATAATTTTACAACACACTAGAGAGAGTACTAGAGAAGACCCAGGAACATGATATACTGATAATACTAGGAGATTTCAATGCAAAGATAGGAAAGGAGGAGTCACACAGACACATCACAGGAAAAGAAAATCTGCATGAAACATCTAATGATAATGGATGGAGGTTAATAAATATGGCAGAAGCTTATGGAATGAAAATAAGCAGTACACTTTTTCAAAATAAGAACATCCATAAACAAATCACCAGATAAACTAACATGCAACCAGACAGACCATATTTTAATTGATACCAAGCACACAACAAACATACCTCAGATCAGAAATTACAGAAGGGCTGAATGCTGCACCGACCATTATCTTGTGTGAATTCAAATAATAAAACTGAAGAAAAATGTTTATAGCAAATTAAATAAAACCCCAGTAATAAATAGAGATGATTTGAAAACAGAAGAATCTAAAGAAAAATTCAGGGAAGGTATAAAAATCATTATAAAGAACAGTGGAAGAACGCCTGGGAGTCAAGACCATAACTAAAAACATAAACTGGTTCTATGAAATCTGCAGAGAGGCAGTCATAAAGAAAAGAACAGTGAGACAGGTATGGTTAAATGACATGAACAACAAAATAAATGAGGAGAAGTACCACACACATTGTAAAGAAACTCAAACAGTTATTCGTCAACAAAAACGACAATATATGAAAGATGTGGTAAACGAGATGCAGACATTTCATCAGAATAAGAAAAGCAAGGAATTCTATATAGAAATGGGAATAGTAAATCAAGGGTATGAACATCCTCTGCAGAGCTTGAAGGATAGTAATGGAAACATGATAAATAATGAAGAGAAAACCTGTACCAGATGGAAAGAATATTTAGAAAAACTACCAAACACATGAAGAGCCTATAAGCACATTACCATGTGAAAAAATACAGACTTGTGAACATGAAATAGAGGAACAAGACTTAGAAGAAGTCATCTACAGTATCATGCTTCTACGAAACAACAAAGCAACTGTTTCAGATGGAATTACTGAAGAAGTGATTAAGGAAGGAAGTCTAGTTATGCATGAACAGATATGTGAAATAATAGAACAAATACTGAGAGAAGAAAAAGTCCCTAGTGAATGGAGAAAAACATTATTGATCCCAATATTAAAAAAAGGCGATAAGAGCAAGTGTGAAAACTACAGAGGAATATCCTTACTAGAAAAAAAAACTGCAAAATACTATCTATTATACGTTTTAAATACATTTAAACCATGATTTTGTTTTGATCTGATCTGTTAAATGTCCAGGTCTCACAGGCATATATTGCGATGGGAAAGATGCATGCCCTTAAAAATCTTATTTTTGTAGTTCTGTCTGTTCCTGTGCGTGGGAAGAATGAAAGATGGCGTGATGAAGGGCAGAATGTAAGACGGGCCTGTGTGCCTAATTCTTTACCATTTAAAAATAAAGATTATTCATTCATTCATTCATTCTCCATAGATTCTTTAGTTATCTTACTTTCCGAAGAGCGATAGATGTCCTCCTTTTAATTTCCCTCATTGTATCTCCATTATTAGTTAGCAGTGATCCAAGATATTCAAAACTCTCCAGTACTTCCAGCTTTTCTCACTGATACATATTTCAGCTGCCTTGTTTGTTTTGTCAGTTGTTATAAGTTTAGTCCTCTTTGCATTAAGAAAAGAGTTTGCTCCAAGATACGTATTGGCTTTAAACTTGCTGACGTCCTATTTTGGATTGTTGGATTTAGACCTTAGTAAGCCACTGAGATGAGTGCCAGATTTAGACTTTGGTAAGACTCTGAACTGTGTGCCTGATTTAGACTTTTATAAGACTTTGAGGTTAGTGTCAGATTTAGACTTTGGTAAGACTTTGAGGTTAATGTCAGATTTAGACTTTGGTAAGACTTTGAGGTTAGTGTCAGATTTAGACTTTGGTAAGACTTTGAGGTTAGTGTCAGATTTAGACTTTGGTTAAGACTTTGAAGTTAGTGTCAGATTTAGACTTTGGTAAGACTCTGAACTGTGTGCCAGATTTAGACTTTTGTTAGACCCTGAGATGAGGGCCAGATTTAGACTTTGGTAAGACTTTGAGGTTAGTGTCAAATTTAGACTTTGGTAAGACTTTGAGGTTAGTGTCAGATTTAGACTTTGGTAAGACTTTGAGGTTAGTGTCAGATTTAGACTTTGGTAAGACTTTGAGGTTAGTGTCAGATTTAGACTTTGGTAAGACTTTGAGGTTAGTGTCAGATTTAGACTTTGTTAAGACTCTGAGATGAACGCCAGATTTAGACTTTGTTAAGACTCTGAACGCCAGATTTAGACTTTGGTAAGACTTGAGCTTAGTGCCAGATTTAGACTTTGGTAAGACTTTGAGCTTAGTGCCAGATTTAGACTTTGTTAAGACTCTGAGATGAACGCCAGATTTAGACTTTGGTAAGTCCGTGAGCTAGAATTTCGTAATTAGACCTTTGCCTTGCTCTGAGCTATAGCTTGTTTAGCTTATGCCTGAATTCGGGTTTGATTCGAGCAACCTTGACCTTCTCAAGGATACCACATTTAATTAAAATGCTCTTTTAGTATCCACCGCTATACGTTATAGTTATGTACTACCATATTCTGCTGCCCCCATTTCCCATTGCAGAAATAAAAAGCGTAAATGGGATGCAATGATTCTGGGTAAATCTAGTCTTTCAAACTCAACCAATTCGTGCTCTTTTCTTCCCCGATGCTTCAGAATACAAACTAGACATGACTTCTCTCAGGAAAATAGTGTAGGTTGAATGATCGACAAACACGTACAGGGGAGCGGTTGGATGGAGAGAAAAGTGAGAATTTAAATAGGCAGAGAGAAGGGGGAAAAATGAACAAATTTAAGATGAAATTGAACAGCGTTCATTTGTCAAGTTCCATTCTTTTACAAGTGTTTTGTATTTTGTATTCATTTATTTTTACATCACTCTAAATAATATGAGTAAACGATAGACAGACAATCCAAAAGACAGACAGACATATAGATAGACAGACAGACACACAGGCAGACAGACAGACAACAGACAGATAGATAGATAGATAGATAGATAGATAGATAGATAGATAGATAGATAGATAGATAGATAGATAGATAGATAGATAGATAGATAGATAGATAGATAGATAGATAGATAGATAGATAGATAGATAGATAGATAGATAGATAGATAGATAGATGAATGAATGAATGAATGAATGAATAATCTTTATGTTTAAGGGTAAAGAAGGCCCGTCTTACATTCTGCCCTTCATCACTCCATCTTTCATTCTTCCCACACACTTGATTTAGTACAAATATAAAATTAAATTTTGAAAAAACATATCAAAAGAGTGTAAGATTTAACTACTACATTCAAAGTAAAAGAGAAGAAGTAATTAACCTAATAAAATAGCACTCACGCACACATACACACGCAGACATATACATAAACAAAAATACATTGTAAATACAGATCTTCTAACATATGTTTTTTAACAAACATTAAAATAATTTCTAACAATATCTAACAAGTTGCTTTTCTAACTATGTCATTGAAGTAATTGATGGTTTACGAGCCATGTGTTGAGAGAGTGCAGGTTATTTTATGGAGGCATATAATTACAAGCAAGTAAATAATGAAACAGGTTTGAGTTAAAGGATGAAGTATTACCAATGGATTTTAAATGGTAGGGGAGGGTGTTCCTGAGCTGTACTGCAGAGTATGCAAGGCTTTTCTTGTACAGATCAATCCTGGGTTTAGGAAGAAGACAGTTTTTTAAACGCTGCTATGTTTAGTGTTATACGTAAACAGTGACCACAAGTAAGGCGGACCATTGTGCGACATAATTCGCTGAACAAACTTAACTTTGTTAAAAATGATTCTTTTTTTTTTTTAGGGGTAGAATTTTGAGTTGTTTGTGTTGATCTACTGGGTGTTTGTCACAAATAAGATTTAATGCTCACTTATGAAGTGAGTAGAGCCTTTTTGTGTTTGAGACTGAGCATCCATCCCAGATTGTGGAACAGTAATCTAAGTGTGTTTGTATGTGTGATATGTAGTATATCTTTCTTGTGTCTTTGTCGATAAAGTGTTTAATTTTGGCTAATTGGTAAACTTTCTGTGCAATCAAGTTTGTTAGAATGAGAATGAATGAATGAATGAATAGATAGATAGATAGATAGATAGATAGATAGATAGATAGATAGATAGATAGATAGATAGATAGATAGATAGATAGATAGATAGATAGATAGATAGATAGATAGATAGATAGATAGATAGATAGATAGGGTAATCAGGGTCTCATTGCTAAGATCCTGGTGTCAGTTATGGTGAAACCTAGCTGACCAAGACCCTATCTCATCTCTTGTTCCTACCCCCATCCCAGTATCAGGCCTAGCCTGGCTAACAGGGCAGGGGTCGCCATAATCCGCCTGGAGATGGAGCCTGCTACAAGTAACACTGGAACCTTCAGCTTATTAGCTCCCATGACCTACTCCCCATTCGACACGATACTGTGCCTCAACATCTCTACAGCGTCGATTGTAAAGAACACCAGTTCGCAGTCCCAGGGAAGAAGAAAAAGAAGAAGAAAAAGAAGAAGAAGAAGAAGAAGAAGACGAAGACGAAGAAGAAGTAGAAGAAACGAAAGAGGAAGGAAGAAACGAAGAAGAAGAAGTAAAAGAAACGAAAAAGAGGAAAGAAGAAAGAAATAAGAAGAAGAAGAAGACGAAGAAAAAGAAATGAAGAAGAATAAGAAGCAGAAGAAGAAAAAAAAAAAAGAAATGAAAAAGAATAAGAAGCAGAAGAAGAAAAAGAAAAAGAAGAAACGAAAAAGAAAAAGAAGAAGAAGAAACGAAAAAGAAAAAGAAGAAACGAAAAAGAAGAAAGAAGAAACAAATAAGAAGAAGAAGAAGAAGAAACGAAAAAAGAAAAAGAAGAAGAAGAAATGAAAAAGAGGACAGAAGAAACGAAGAAGTAGAAGAAGCAGTAGAAGAAGAAGAAGAAGAAGAGAAGAAGAAATGAAAAAGAGGCAGAAGAAACGAAGAAGTAGAAGAAGAAGAAGAAGAAGAAGGCTGCATTAAAAATCCGTCTAATAATCCCCAAAGACTTCAGCGCTACATATCAAAGTAATGTATTGTTTTCTTTGACATTTTGCACGCCCAATATCACAGCAACCAACAGTAATCTTCATTCTGTTGTAATTCATATTTAATCAATGATTATAATCTTTCAGTGGAAGACAACTTAAAAGCGCGTTGTCTGCAGCAAGTGTCGAGGAACTTTCACGTGCTCTCTCATGTTTGAGTGCCTCCAAGTATCGAGGCTGTGCGCGTGAGTTTGTCAGTGGTTCTTCGCCTGTATTTAACCCTCTAAATCTAGCGCATACGCGACAAAAGTGAAGATCAGTTCCCACTTTGCCTTCATTTAAACACAGTCGTTTTGTAATCCAGTATACCTCACCGTGCAGATACTCACGATTTCTTAGAGACAGCGTGTTTTCTTGTTTTTTTTCCCTCTCAAGACAATGCGACGGGTACAGAGTTTACAACTGAAGGGCGACTGCGGTAAAAGCAGACCTCACTGCCGTCAGGTCATGAAAACAGGAAAATAGCAGAACAGCAGTACGATCTGTTCGGTCCATCTCACATGGACCTTCTTCTCTCCCCCCCCCCCAAAAAAAAAAACCAAGTGTCAGAAGTCGTTCCATCACAAATCGAATAATAAGTCGAACCATCATAAGTCGAATCATCATTAGTCGAACCATACTTAGTCGAACCATCATTAGTCGAAACGTCGTAATTCGAACCATCGTAAGTTGAACCATCACAATTCGGAGGTCGTCCATCCACCGTCACTGTGTATGATATAGTCCAATATTTTCTAAGATATTTCGGCGATATTCAAAGCCCTACCCCACTTACCCGTACATAAGCGTATCTTACACGATGATGAAGACCCCACCCCCTACTACGCATCTTTTATCATCGATCACCTGATCTGAAATCCCCACGCTGTGGGCACCACTGCTATAAGCTAATAAGTGCCCTGCACTACAGTTAATAAATAATATGTTTTTTGTTAATATAAGGAAAATTCTAAATCTCTATGTCTACATTATTCGATTATTCTAAATCTGTATGCCTACACCATTCGAATGAATAATTCATCTCAGAAGTTAAATTAGCAAGGCAGCCTTGATGATTATCTCCCCTTGTCCATATTAACCCCCTGTAGCTGATTTTGTTACAACGAGATCCATATACTCGTATTAACAGTGGTTGTCAATTAAAGACACCGAATGCAATGTTAATGTTATAACGAGGAACAGTAATTTAACATGCAACCGCTGTTGTTGCGTCCCATATCATGAAAGACATATTTTAAAGATGCTCTGGCCATATTAACCATATTAACCAACACATCCTTATCAATGAATGTTAGAAAACGAGTCATAAAATGCTATATTGAACCTATCTTGTTATATGGAAGTGAATCATGGACAACAGGTAGGTCTGCACAAAAAAATCATTGGAAGCAGCAGAAATGTGGTTTATTAGAAGAATGTTGCGAATCCCCTGGACAGCAAAAATAACTAATGAAGAATGTACGAGAAGAGCTGGAGAGACAAAAAAATCTTGTTAAAAAGATAAGAGAGAGACAATGTACTTTCATAGGACATGCGATGAGAAGAGGGGGCATTGAAAATATTATAACAACAGGAAAAGTAGAAGGAAGAAGATCAAGAGGAAGACCAAGAGAAATGATACTGGACAGTCTGACGGGATGGTGTGAGAGGAGATCACCAACTGAGCTGATGGCCTGCATGAAGGATCGGGTACTCTGGAGAAGCATAATAGCCAACGCCAGTCGGCACGGCACCTGATGATGATGATGATGATGATGATGATGAGGCCATATGAAGTGTTTGTGTTAAAAAAAACATAACTAATTTATTATTTGACGGACTTACATTTTACAGTCTTCCTCCTCCGTCTAGCGTCAGACAGGCCTCACAGTTCCTCTCGCCGTCAGTCGATATTCTCTGCGAGATTCTCAGTTTCATCAAGGGATTTGATGCCAATCATCTTAGCCTCTTTTGTTGCGTTTCTCTTTAGGGTCTCGGGAGGTCGGTCTCTTGTTTTTCCTCTTTTCAGATGTTTCCCATTTGATGACTCGCTTTGTTGATTGTCGGACCGTTTCTTCTCATCAAGTGGCCCACAGCTCAAGTTAAAATTGCATATTATAACTAATTAAATGATTCATTTAAAAACAGATTAAATAACAAAAACAAGTACCCCACAAAATAATCAACTGAAACGGCTAAAGAAATATTTATCGATTAACAACTAGTTACTTAGCACAGGGTGTCTGAGTAGCGAAGTGGTTAGTGCACTGGTCTCTCATGGCGAAGGTCGGGGGTTCGAATCCGCCCGGAGGCACCTCAGTCACCCAGCTGTAGAAATAGGTACCCGACTTCTTCTGGATTTTGGGAAGTAAAAGGCGGCCAGGCGTGATACTGACCATATCAGCCTCTAGTGTGCTGACAGGTCAAGGAAAATATGGGCACTAACACCATATCCCTATGTGCCTCTAAGGCATGACAGGATTACCTTTACCTTTACCTTGCACAGGAGCTAAATATCAGAGTTAATAATTAACGATCAAAGTAATTAATTACCTGAGCAATCAATTAAATAATTGAGCCATTCACTGACTGAATAAAAAAAAAATTAACTAATGCAGTAATTCAGTAGTTAGCTAATTACTACCTAATTAACCGACTAACCGACTAACAAATGAAGCAACCTACTTATTTAGTAACCTATTTACGACATAATTATATAACTTTTGCCCTGACTCCTGCCTCCTGCCTCAGTTGCTTGACCAGGTCGTTGTACTTCTCACATCTGAAGAGATGTTGCTCCTCTATTCTTGTTTCGTACGGGACCGTAAGCTCAATCATTATTAGTTCCTGTTTTTCTATGGAGTACACTACAATATCCGGACGCATTCCTGTGTTCTTAATGGCAGTCGGGTATTCTCTTCTTCCTGGTAGGTCCGCTATCGCATCCCAGTCATTTCTACTATCTAGCAGTGATGGTAAGGGAATGTCCCTGATTTCAATATTCGATGTCGTACCAGCGTCTATGAAGTATTTAGGTGGGATCTCAACTCTTTTTGCTGTTGTTTGCTTTATCTTTTGCCCTGTCTACGATGGCTACTAGTTCCTGCAGCACTCTGTTGTGCCGCCAGTTGTAGCGTCCTTGACCTAATGATACTCTGCAAGCTGACAGCACATGTTCCAATGTTTGCCTTTCGTTGCAGAGAGGGCACTTTGTGTCTTCTGATAAACCCCATTTGTATAGGGTGGAGCCTGTAGGCAGAAGGTCATAAGTAGCTCTGATGATGAAGGTGAGTCTCAAGGGTGCCATTTTCCAGATGTCATTCCATGTTAGTGATCTCTGCAGGACTTCCTCCCATATTTGTCCATTGCCCTTGTTGTGATTGTTGGACTGCCATCTGGACCCGCTTGTCATCATCCTCTGAATTCCTTACTTCGCTGATGATCATATCCCATCTTTCCTTACAGGAGGCCTTTGACCATCATTTGATTCATTCCACCATGACCTTCTGTTGATCTGGGCGTATCCTATTACTTCTTTCAGCTCTTGTGTTTCCCTGGCTGCTGTCACTTCCTCACTTACTTTCCACTTTCGTCCAGTTTCAAGTGTTGGCCGCACTTCTCGTACCACCGGATCTGTAGATTCTTGTAGCATCATTGCAAGCCTTGTCTTTCCTACCTTGTATTCTTCGACTACAGATTTGAATGGTAGTTGCAGTACAGTGCTACATCAGTTAATCCTGGTGGCACGCCCATCCACTTTCATATGGATTTTTTTTTTTTTCTATTGCCTCTACTGTGCTGGTACTTAATTCGTAAATGAGTAGTGGCCACATCAGTTTTGGAATCAGCATGAACCGGAGGCACCATATTTTGAACTTCCCCAGTAGCTTGCTTTTGTCTATGATGTTCAGTCCATTCTGCGCCATTTCTATGACCTGGTTCACGGCGTTTGAGTCTTTCATGGAAGCATCATATACTCTGCCAAGGCTTTTCACTGGCTCTTTCCCTACAGTTGGGATTATTTGATTTGCCACTGTGTACGATCTTTCTATCACTTTCCCTTTCATAAGTGACAGACGTCTTGACTTCTTTGGCTTGAAGCTCATGCGGCACCATATGATAAGGCTGTCCAAACGCTCCAACATCTTTCGTGCCTGTGCTTCATTGGTTGTTATTACTGTTGTGTCATCCATGAATGCTTTTAGTAGTGGCATCTAACATCCATTTCTGAACCTTGGCCCTTCTGCTGCTTTCAAGATTACTTGCATGGCTAGTACGAACAGTATGGGAAATATTGTACACCTCATTGCAATTCCTACCTGGAGCTCAATCCATCTTGTAATATATCCTGATGTTCCAAATCTCACGAGGAACTCTGTGAAGTTCATTTTCAGCATCTTTGTGATTTCTTTTGGCACATGATGCATGTCTAGTGCTAGCCATATCATCTGGTGTGGTACTGAGTCATACGCATTAGCTAGGTCACGCCATATTACCTATAGATCTTGCTTTCAAGATCTTGCATGTTGAATAGCTTCCCAGATCATTGACGCATGCTCGAGACATCCTGGGGAACCTGGAATTGCTCTTCTGCACAAATATATCAACGTAACCATTATCTAGGAGGTATGTTGTTAATCTACTTGCCATTACAGAGAAGAATATGTTTCCTTCCACATTCAGAAGTGAGATCGCTCTGAACTGGTTGATTTCAGTGGAATTCTGCTCCTTTGTGATGTGTACTCCATTAGCCTTTTTTCATTCTTTACTTATGAGTCCCTTGGTCAATGCTGTTCGTAGGAATTTATGGAGCTTCTTTAGTACTTCAGGGCATATTTTGTATAGTATGTAAGGGACGCCATTTGGGCCCGGTGCTGACTTGCCTCTAGCTTTTCCTACTTCTTGTAAGGTTGGTGGGCTGCATTTGAATTTGCTGCCTGGTGCACAGGGCCACACTAGACCTTTCATCTGCTTGAGAAGTGTATGCTGATTTTTATCAGAGTATGTCTTGCTCAGATGTTCCTCGAGCACCTCCTTACCTGCTTTCAGCGTACCTGATTTTGGCTGTTCAAATAACTGCTTGGCAAATGCGAAGGGATCTCTGTAGAACTTCTCTCTTGCATATCTGGTTTCCCTCTTCCTTTTGCATAGTCTTTCAGATCTGCAAAAGGCATTGTGCTGGGATTTTAGATGCTGCCAAACCTGTCTTAGTCCTTCCTTTTCTGATTCGTGTGCCTTCTTGAACATTTTCCGGGCATGGTTCTTCTGCTGTCTTATTGCTTCTATTTTCCTCTGTCTTCTGGACTTTCTTGGTGTTACTTTTTCTCTTTGTGCCTGTTTGGTTCCAAACTCTTTGTGGCAGTGAAGATATATGATGTTATCAAATGCTTCCAGTTTTTGCTCCAGGTTTTTCCTCTTAGCTATTTGTCCAAGTCTTTGCATAATCCTGTGTCCAGGTTTTCCCATATGCTTTTTGCACTTGCTGGTGGGAAGTTAATCTTGTCTCTGGTCTCGTCGGAGGGCTGCATTGCCTCCCTGCTGCCTGACCCAACCTGAATATTCTCTGTGCTGTGGTTTATATCCTGACAGAGATCTTCTAATGTCTTATCTGAGACTGGCGTCACAGTGCACTGTTGAGTATTGGGCAGCAAGGAACCACCACATCCCTTCTTCGTTCTGTGTATCTTCATGCCACGTTGAGTGTTAAATTTCCTGCCACAGATGCATGGATACTCCATCCGCTGTTCTGAACTCGAATTAATTGGGGCGGGCATGGTCGTTTCCGTATAGTCACCTGTGGATCCATTATTCTCTCCCTCCCCCCTTTTTTCACTGAATCCTGGAGGCATTTCTTCTTTTTGGACTTTGTAGCAATAGTATGACGGCTGACAGGGTTGATAGTATGACGGCTGACAGGGTTGATAGTATGACGGCTGACAGGGTTGATAGTATGACGGCTGACAGGGTTGATAGTATGACGGCTGACAGGGTTGATAGTATGACGGCTGACAGGGTTAATAGTATGACAGCTGTCAGGGTTGCTGGCCCGGACAGCCCAATTCAGGGATACTTTTCCGGTGAGGATTCTTGTCTTTCCCGACTGTCCATCGGTCTTTCCCGACTGTCCATCGGTCGTTTCCAGTGTCCATCGATCTTTCCCGACTGTCCATCGGTCTTTCCCAGTGTTAGTCGGTCTTTCCCAGTGTCCATCGGTCTTTCCCGACTGTCCATCGGTCTTTCCCAACTGTCCATCGGTCTTTCCCGACTGTCCATCGGTCTTTCCCAGTGTCCATCGGTCTTTCCCGACTGTCCATCGGTCTTTCCCGACTGTCCATCGGTCTGTCCCGACTGTTCATCGGTCTTTCCCGACTGTTCATGGGTCTGTCCCGACTGTCCGTCGGTCTTTCCCAGTGTCCATCGGTCTTTCCCGACTGTCCATCGGTCTTTTCCCACTGTCCATCAGTCTTTTTCGACTGTCCATCGGTCTTTCCCGACTGTCTATCAGTTTTTCCCAGTGTCCATTGGTCTTTCCCGACTGTCCATCGGTTTTTCACAGTGTTCATCGGTCTTTCCCGACTGCCCATCGGTCTTTCCCAACTGTCCATCGGTCTTTCCCGACTGTCCATCGGTCTTTCCCAGTGTCCATCGGTCTTTCCCGACTGTCCATCGGTCTTTCCCGACTGTCCATCGGTCTGTCCCGACTGTTCATCGGTCTTTCCCGACTGTCCATGGGTCTGTCCCGACTGTCCGTCGGTCTTTCCCAGTGTCCATCGGTCTTTCCCGACTGTCCATCGGTCTTTTCCCACTGTCCATCAGTCTTTTCCGACTGTCCATCGGTCTTTCCCGACTGTCTATCAGTTTTTCCCAGTGTCCATTGGTCTTTCCCGACTGTCCATCGGTTTTTCCCAGTGTCCATCGGTTTTTCCCAGTGTCCATCAGTTTTTCCCGACTGTCCATCAGTCTTTCCCAGTGTATATCGGTCTTTCCCTATTGTCAGTGGCATCACCCTGCTCTGTATGCAGGAAACTCTCTGCTAAGGAGAGCGGATCAACAACACAACTCCTTCAGATCATCAGAGGAAGTACCCCCCTTCAGACAAATGTTTCGGCCCTATTAAACTCCTGACACTCTAAGGTGGGTGGGCCCCTCTGGGTCATGACTCCCAGAGGTCTTATGAGTTGTTGCTTTTTTTGTCCCGGGATTGAGTTGGCACTGCACGTTTGAACTGCGTCTTTAGCGATTTAGCCACGGAGGACTGGCATTGGCCGCGACAAGAGAAATTATTTATGTTCTCAATGCTTGTTTCGCATACTCCACAGCCAGCATGAGACCTTTTCTGCTGTTTCTGAAAGGCTTTTCAATGCCCTTGCTCTTGCTTGTCCCTTTATGCCCAGTTGCTTACATTGGGACTTAACCGAGCCTCCAAACAAAATGGGTACCTGGAACTTCCCTAGGAAAACGAGGACAGCAAGGCAGGGTGCTGACACACCTACCTCAAATGCTGTAGTGTCCTTGAAATGTGAAGGCGCTAATATTTCACATCCCTAGAGAATGCAACGCCTTGAGACATTGATTACTATAATTATTATTATTATTATTATTATTATTATTATTATTATTATTCCTGACCAGAGAAGCCAGTATGCAACCTACTCTTAGAATACTCAAATTCTTACAATATTCATTCAACAAATAAAGTTAAATGAAAAACCAAGAACAATAGCAACAAAACAACAACAAGAAAAAAACTAACCAACAACATAAACAACTAAACACTAAAACACACAAATAAACACCACCAACAACAGCTCAACTAAATAACAGCGTCAACAACTAAACACGAACACATAAGCAACAATAACAACAATTAGAACTAAACAGCATCTGAACAAGAACACCAAAAAAATAAACACAACCACCAACACCACCAACAACAACTAAACAACAACACCAACAAATAAACACCAACAACAACAACTAAACAACACCACCAGTAACTAAATACAAATACATAAACAACAATAACAAAAATAAAAACTAAACAACAATTGAAGAACAACACCAACACATAAACACCATCAACAACAGCTAAACAACAACTACTAAACACGGGATGAAAAAACTAACCATCAACAACAAAAATTAAACATCAACAGAAACACCTAAACACTGACAACAACAACAACCAAACACCACTAAATAAACACCAACAAGCACTAAACAACAACAATCAACAAAAACAAATAAACACCAACAACAACAACTAAAAATCAACAACAAACAAAAGGCAATAAAACAACTGAAAAACAACAATGACAAATAACACCAACACCAACAACAAAGCACCAACAACAATAACTACAGAATACCAACAACAACAACAACTAAACACCAAAACAACAGCAACTAAATGCCAACATCAACAACTAAACAACAACAAATAAACACCAACACCAACAACTAGGGTGTGTACTATCTCCAGACCTTTTTTGTCCGTACAGCGAGAATATTCTAAGAACGATCATCACAGAACCAGGCATAAAAATAGGACGATACAATATTAACAACCTTCGGTGTGCTGACGACACAGTACTGATAGCTGAGAACCAACAAGACCCGCAAAATCTCTTGGATAAAGTCACCAAAAAAAGTGAACAGAAAGGCCTTACTTTGAACATCAAAAAGACAGAGACTATGGTTATATCTAAGAAACACAATCCATCAGCATGCACTATACAATTAAACGGAACTATTCTAAAGCAGGTCAGGCATTTGTGGAAAACCCTTGCGGAAGCCCCATGTGCCCTGGGCACTTAAGGTTCAGAGAGAGAGATTCTAAAGCAGGTGCAGAAATTCAAATACCTAGGAGCAGTAATAACTTCAGATGGGAAATGCAGAACAGAAATTAGGAACAGAATAGGCCAAGCAAAAACTGCATTTCAGAGAATTAGAAACATATTGGTCAACACACCCTTATCAATGAATGTTAGAAAACGAGTCCTAAAATGCTATATTGAACCTATCTTGTTATATGGAAGTGAATCATGGACAATAGGCAAGTCTGCACAAAAAAATCATTGGAAGCAGCAGAAATGTGGTTTATTAGAAGAATGTTGCGAATCCCCTGGACAGCAAAAATAACTAATGAAGAATGTATGAGAAGAGCTGGAGAGACAAAAAATCTTGTCAAAAAGATAAGAGAGAGACAAAATACTTTCATAGAACATGCAATGAGAAGAGGGGGCATTGAAAATATTACAACAACAGGAAAAATAGAAGGAAGAAGATGAAGAGGAAGACCAAGAGAAATGATATTGGACAGTCTGACGGGATGGTGTGAGAGGAGATCACCAAATGAGCTGATGGCCAGCATGAAGGATCGTGTTCTCCGGAGAAGCATAATAGCCAACGCCAGTCGGCACTGCACCTGATGATGATGACCAACAACTAAGCACTAACAACCAAAGAACACCAATATCAACAGATAAAAAGCAACAATAGCAACTAAACACCACCAACATGAACAAAACAACAACTAAGCACCAAAAACAATAATTAAACAACTAAACACTCCAATAACAATTAAAGAACAACTATAAACCACTAACAAGAACTAAACAACAACAACTAAATTAAAGAACAACTATAAACCACTAACAAGAACTAAACAACAACAACTAAACAAAACCAACAACAACTAAACATTACCAACAACAGCTAAAACTATAAACAAAAAATAAACACCAACAACAATAGCAACAACTAAATACCACCAACAATAACTATACAGCAACAACTAAACATCAATAACAGCACACAAACGCCAACAACAATTAAACAACAGCAACAAATAAAACCAACACCAACAACTAAGCGCCGACAGCAACAAAAGAGCACCAATAACAACAACAACTAAACACCACTAACAACAATAAAACAACAGCAAATAAACAACAACATCTAAAACTAAGCATCAACAATAACATCAATAACAATTAAACTCCAACAACAACACCAACAACAATAACAACGAAAGACTGACATCTAAATACCAAGGACAGAAACTTAACAAAAACAACTAAACACCAAAAACAACAAATAAACACCAAGAACTAAACACCAATGATAAAAAATAACAGCAGCAACTAAAAATCAACAAAACTAAACACCAGCAACAAAACACCAAAGACTAAACACCAACAATAACTAAACACCAGCAACTAAACACCAACAAGAAATAAACGCCAAAACCAAAAATTAAGCAGCAACAACAACTAAACGTCACCAACAACAACAAGGAGGAAAAATCTAAACATCAAGAACAACAACAAAACACACACAACAAATAAAGGCCATCACCAACACTTTATCAGTAAGAACAACAGCTAAACATCAACAACAACAACTAAACACCAGCAACAACTAAACATCAACAACAACAACAACCAAACGCCCAAAAGAGCAACTAATCATCATATACAAATAAATATCAACACCAATAACTAAGCACCAAGAACAACAACAGAACACCAGCAACAGCTAAACATCACCAACAACAACTAAAGACCGCTAACAACACGAAAACAATAACAACTAAATACCAACAATAACAACTAAACACCAACAACAACATAAAAACTGAATACCAACAACAACACAACAGCAAAAATAAAACTAAACATCAACAACTAAACACCAATAACAGAAACTAAACAACAACAACTAACCACCAACGACAACAACTAAACACCAAGAACAACAACTGAACACCACCAACTAATCAGCAATGACAAAAACTAAACAGCACCTAAATATCAACAACAACTAAACACCAGCAACCAAACACCAAACACTAAACACCAACAACAACTAAACACCAGCAACAAATAAACGCCAACACCAACAATTAAACAACAACACTAACAACTAAACACCACCAACAACAGCTAAACACAAACAAGTAAACTCCATCACCGTCACTTAAACAGATGCAGCAACAACTAAACACCAACAACTATGCACAAACAACAACGGCTAAACACCAACACCAACAACTATACGAACGACAACAAGAACTAAACACCAACAGCAACAATTATCTCGAAAAGAACAAAGATCTTGTCATCTCTGTGGTGATGCCTCTGCCTGAACTGAATGATGAAACATCAGAGAGAACCGGAAACACAGACATCAATGAGAAGATAACTCTAATCTCTCGGCAAACTCCAGGGCCGGACGTGTGTAAATACTGACAGCGTTATTAAATCTTGTGAGGTTTTCTCAACAGCGACCTTCACCTTTGCTTATTTACATGGGTCGAAAATTTAACGCCACTGGAGTTAAACGGGAAATATTTAAATTTCATTCCACGCGCGATAATGGATAAATAGAGCGCTTTTAGATGTTATCTACGCGCTCATCTTTCGGCGTTTTATAGTGATAACAAATTCCTTGCTTGATATAACTCTGGTATGCCGTTGTAGCCAGTCTACGGTGCCACTTTGACAGATACTGATTCTCGCAGGTATCAGGTTGGCCGGGAGAACACAATATTGTCATGCCATATTGGTATGCACAAGGGAACAGAAGTAAGGGTAGACCAAATGAGACATGGAGAAGAACAACAGAGAGGATGTTGAACAATAGAGGGCTCACCTGGGGAAGAGCAGAAAAAAGGCGAAGGACAGGCATTTGTGGAAAACCCTTGCGGAAGCCCCATGTGCCATGGCACTTAAGGTTCAGATATATATATATATATATACTGGCATGCACAGAAAGCAGGACATGTGATTGACACTTTGCAAGCCAGATGGCAACTTAAGATCAACAGGAGTGTTCTGGCCAAATGCTATCAGTAATGACCTCTTTTTTTTAAGAGAAACATACATGGCTCCCCTGTCGACAGTGAATGAAAGAAGATGGCAATAGATTGGTCACATTCTGAGAATTACAGACGTACCCTTGTCACGGAAAACTTTCATATGGACTTCACAGCGCAAAAGAAGCGTGGGACGACACGAAGAGACATGGAGACGTACGGCAGAGAAAGAACGCTGGTTACGTCCCTTGAGACTGGCATGTGAGACAGCCAAGAAGATAGCGAATGACCGACAGAAGTGGAAAACTATTGCCCCATCAGCCTCATGTGTCTTGGGACAAGAGAGAGAGAGAATGAATGAATGAATGAATGAATAATCTTTATTTTTAAAGGGTAAAGAATTGGCACGCAGGCTTGTCTTACATTCTGCCCTTCATCACTCATTCTTTCATTCTTCCCACACAGTCGATTTAATACAAGTATACAAATTACATGAGGAAAAAGCATGTCAAAAGAGTGTAAGATTTAACTATTACATTCAAAGTAAAAGAGAAGAAGTAGTAATTAACCTAATAAAATAGCTCTCACGCACACATACACACACAGACATATACATAAACAAAAATACATTGTAAATACAGATCTTCTGACATATGTTTTTTAAACAAGCATTAAAATAAATTCTAACAATATCTAAAAAGTTATTAGAGAGAGAGAGAGAGAGAGAGAGAGAGAGAGAGAGAGAGAGAGAGAGAGAGAGAGAGAGAGAGAGATGACATTTCTCCTCAGGATAAAATTGGTTGGAATAAAATAATAACAAAATAAAATAAAGTAGAAGTCATGTCCTGTACAAAGACAAAAGTCTCAAGGTTACACATAAATCAATATAGAACTAACTCATCTCTTAATGCAAACCGCGTAGGCCAGACAATCACACTGAGGAGGAGACCACAGTAGCATATTCATGAGAAGAGATAGAAGGAGATGTATGGTACAGTTTTACAACAACAACAAAAATACAAAAACAAATACGGCGAGGACAGGAAGAAAAGAAAAAATTACCAATAGGAGATAGGAATCTTGAAAACCAACAATATTTCGGCAAAACATACCTTCATCAAGGGCAGTACGGAAAGATAAATACCAGTGAAATAAAAGGAAAACTTAAATGTGATCTGGTCAGAGCATCGCACTCAAGATTAGCCCAGAGCACCGCGCTTAATATTAGCCCAGAGCACCGCACTCAAGATTAGCCCAGAGTACCGCACTTAAGATTAGCTCAGAGCACCACACTTAAGATTAGACCAGAGCCCCACACTCAAGATTAGCCCAGAGCACCGCACTCATGATTAGTCCAGAGCACCGCACTTAACATTAGCCCAAAGCACCGCACTCAAGATTAGCCCAGAACACCACACTCAAGATTAGCTCAGAGCACCACACTCATGATTAGCCCAGAGCACACCACTCAAGATTAGCCCAGAGCACCGCACTCAAGATTAGCCCAGACCACCACACTCAAGATTAGCCCAGAGCACCGCACTCAAGATTAGCCCAGAGCGCCACACTGAAGATTAGCCCAGAGCACCGCACTCAAGATTAGCCCAGAGCACCGCACTGAAGATTAGCCCAGAGCACCGCACTCAAGATTAGACCAGAGCATCACACTCAAGATTAGCCCAGAGCAAACCACTCAAGATTAGCTCAGAGCACACCACTCAAGATTAGCCCAGAGCACCGCGCTCAAGATTAGATCAGAGCACACCACTCAAGATTAGACCAGAGGACCGTACTCAAGATTAGACCAGAGCTCCACACACAAGATTAGCCCAGAGCACACCACTCAAGATTTGCTTAGAGCACCGCACTCAAGATTAGCCCAGAGCACCGCACTCAAGATTAGACCAGAGCACCGCACTCAAGATTAGACCACATTCTCCTCTGGCCCACTCTTCCTACAAAAATAATACACATTAAATATTAAATGACCATAACTTCAGCTCCTTCAGATCATGTCTAGTTATCTTCTCTCTGAGTCTCCTCACATGCTCCTCGCGACATCAGCTTCGCCTATTCTCAATAAAGATCCAAATTCGATAAAGGAAACGATTTATTCCCTCCTTTATTGCCAGAACGTTTATATTTTTTTCCTCTCGTATCGTAATGAAGGCCACCTTGAATGCAACACACACTTTGCTTTCCTGCGGGAAAAACCAGCTGTAAGATTAACAGGAAAATATCTCTTCTAAATTATCCTCTTTTGGGGAATTTATTTGTTGAATGTTTACATATATTGATCATCTTCTCATTTGAACCAGCACATTTTGTATTATACGGCCGATTTAAAAAAAAACAATAATTGCATTTGCCTACCTTTCATCAAAGATTAAATATACTTTTTAAAAACATTCAGCTGTCAGATGAAGGTCTGTTTATTCATTTGGGACGTCATTTAATCTATTAGTTTTCATTCATATCGTCATTTTGTATTCAGATGTTGTCTAGGTCGTTTTCTTTTGTTTTATAAGTATTCGGTTATCTTTCCTTCCCTTTCCTGCTTGTGAAAATGATAAGTTTTGTAAAGTGTAGTTTTATGAAGTTTTGGTGTTGGTTGTAGAGTGGTTACGATGTGGTATTATCTGTAGGCTGGTGTGAATAGATGTCATTTGTATCTGGTGACGATGTGGCGTCAGTGCAGTTGTAACTTTGCCACGGTTTGGCGTCATTTGTAGCCTGGAGACGGTTTTGGGGTCACCTGGTGCCTGATGACAATTTTGCGTCAGTTGTAGACGATCTGGAGTCACCTCTGGCCTCGTGATGATCTTGCGTAAGTTGTAGATTATTGTGTCAGTTGTAGGCGATCTGGCGTCAGATGTAAACGATCTGGAGTCACTTCAGGCCTTGTGATGATATGGCATAAGTTGTAGACTCTGGTATCAGTTTAGGAGATTTGCCATCAATTGTAGACGATCTGGCATCAGTTGTAGACGATATAGAGTCACATGTAGTCTTGTGATGATCTAGCATCAATTGTAGACGATCTGGACTTACCTGTAACATAGTGATGATCTGTTATCAGTTGTGGTCGATCTGGAGTCACCTGTAATCTGGTGATGATCTATCATCAGTTGTAGACGACCCGGAGTCACCTTTAGTTTGGTGGCGATCTGGCATCATTTGTGGACGATCTGGAGTCACCTGTAACCTGATGACGATCTAACGTCAGTTGTAGACGTTCTGACGTAATATGTAGCCTGGTGATGATGATATGACGTCAGCAGTATCCTCGAAGTGACCAATCAACTATTGATCATTCATTCATTTGCATGTCCCTTGCGGAACTTTGCCCCCCTATCAGCATTCCTGTAAGCCTCTCGCTATAAGCAAAATGGCCTTCTGCTGATGCATCCATTTGCAGATTATAAATGATGTCTTGCAGCCATCTTCGCCTTGGTCTTCCTCTCTTTCTTTTTCCCATAATGTACCCTTCCAAGACGGTCTTATCTAGATTATCATGACGTTTAATGTGTCCAAAATATTTAAGTTTTCTCTCTTTAATCCTCTTTACTAGCCAGCCTTCTTCAATATTAAGCTTTGTAGTAGAGATATATTATATGTTGCAGCCTACACAAGCAAAAATGCTGCGAACAATTTATAATTTATTGGTATTTGGACAACTCATTTTTAACTTCGATCTCTTTGAATAAAAGCAGTAGTTAGTAAGTTTTTAGATGATGTTGAAGCCCATGAAGTATGTTTCCTTAGAAAAAATATAATAAGCTGACAGGATAGAATAGAATATAATGGAATAGAATAGAATAGAAAACGTTTATAAAGCAGAATAGAATAGAACAAAATAGCAAACGTTTATACAATATAATACAATAGAAGACATTTATAGAATAGAGTAGAATAGAATGGAAAACGCTTATAGAATAGAATAGAATAGAATAGAAGACACTTACAGAACATAATAGAACAATTTTTAGAATAGAACAGAGAAAATAGACTGGACTAGAATAAATCAGAGCAGAATAGAATGCGCTTGTAAAAAATAATAAATACGTTGTGAACTAGAATAGAAAACAAGAGAACAAGCTTCTAGAATAGAACAAAATGAAATCCATTGATAGAATAGAGCACAATAGAGTATAATGAGATTGAATAGAATGTAATATGCTCATAAAATAGAACAGAATAGAATAGAATACTGTCCGGTATGCCCTCTCATGCTATCTAACATAGTATCCAGTGTTTGACTTGAAACTGTCTCCTGTTTTATGTCTTTGGCTGTTTTTCGCAAAAAAGATTAAGACTCGCGTTTAAGTGGCTAAAACCTCCAACCAGATTTTGTTCTGCATACGCCTCTTCAGTCCCCCTACTTCTTCGAGCCACTCTTTCACAAGGAAGGTCATTACCGTTAGAGTTTACTTGGACGTTCGCCTTGGCATTAATTACGGCATTGTTGGTGGTGCAGCGACGTTTAAGTTTGTTGGTAGCGGCAGCCGGAGCAGAACTCACAACTGTGTTCCGTAAGTCGCGTCGATATCGATTCAACCACTCCTGCCTCATAAAGAGTGGTCATAGTGATTACGCTCGCCATTATTGATTAGATTTTGAAACTAAGCTGTCTCTAAAACGGCAGGACATTTAACTGAGTTCTCTTGCAACAATTCCGCTACTTCTAAATTGAAGAGTCTTGTACAAAATGAAATACTGCCGGCACGAATCAGAGTTTGGATTAGCAAATGTTCTAGCTATCTTCCCAGGGGAAATTTTCGAGAATTCTCTATTCGATAGAACACTCGCTTCATCTTCACAGACTCATGAA
>CM019712.1:14739791-14759791 GCA_009760885.1 Achatina immaculata | reverse complement strand
AAACATAAACATCAATCTGCCTCTGCAGTAAATCAGAAAAGGGAGTGGATCATAATCTAGAACACTGTATACTGTATTAAGACAGGAGGAGGCAGCGAGCGCCATGGATGCTGAATGAGGGCCACAGGTTCTGAGTGAGGGCCATGAGTGCTTAATAAGAGCTATAGGTGCTGAATGAGGGCCATGAGTGCTTAATGATAGCAATAGGTGCTGAGTGAGGGCCATGGATGCTGAGTGAGGGCCATGGGTGCTGAGTGAGGGCCATAGATGCTGAGTGAGGGCCATGGATGCTGAGTGAGGGCTATAGGTGAGTGAGGGCCACGGGTGCTGAATGAGAGCTATAGGTGCTGAGTGAAGGCCATAGGTGCTGAGTGAGGGCCATGGGTGCTGAATGAGGGCCATAGTTGCTGAGTGAGGGCCATGGATGCTGAATGAGGGCCATTGGTCAGTGAGGGCCATGGGTGCTGAATGAGGGCCGTAGGTGTTGAGCGAGGGCCATGGATGCTGAATGAGGGCCATTGGTCAGTGAGGGCCATGGGTGCTGAATGAGGGCCGTAGGTGCTGAGTGAGGCCCATGGGTGCTGAATGAGGGCCATTGGTCAGTGAGGGCCATGGGTGCTGAATGAGGGCTATAGACGCTGAGTGAGGGCCGTAGGTGTTGAGCGAGGGCCATGGGTGCTGAATGCGGGCCGTAGGTGCTGAGTGAGGCCCATGGGTGCTGAATGAGGGCTATAGATGCTGAGTGAGGGCCTTGGATGCTGAATGCGGGCCGTAGGTGCTGAGTGAGGCCCATGGGTGCTGAGTGAAATGAAAGCATTCTCCTTTAATCACTTCCTGACATGTCTCTCCAACATACAAGACGGTGGTGAAAAAGTTGACAGCCCTGTCCATGTTCCAAAATCTGAGCTTAATTTTGAGGCCGAACTTGGCACGATGAGCTCTTCCATGTCAGTGTTGATGAAACAGTTACGCCACAAAGATCCTAAGAACCAAAAAAAAAAAACAGTCCCTGCAATGGCAGATCTCGGCTCTCTACGGCCGAAACGTTCAATAGAAAATGTCAATGGCCAGTTTATTTTTCTTTTTCTGGGGTGGGGGATAACGAAGATATGTTGATGTTTCACTATCTTCCGAAGAGCCAAACTGTTAATACAGAATACTACTATAACTTGATGTGCTTATTAAAGATTGAAAGAAAAATGGAGATGGTAGCTGTGGAAAAGTCTTCTCTTTCTATACAGAGAAACGGCGACGGTAACTGTAGAACGATGCCTTCTTTTTCGCAAAACAATGCGTCTACTCACAAGATGTTGGATGTTTTGAAGAATTTTGGGTCTGAGTTCACAGAGCAACCACCCTACTCATCAGACTTTGCTCCAACTGACAGTTTTCTTGTTTCCTAACCTCAAAAGTTGTCTAGAAAAAGATTAAGGAAATTTTTTTGCATGATTCTGAGCTGATAGCAGCATTCATTCATTAATTCATTTGCATGTCCCTTGCAGAACTTTACCTCCCAAACAGCACTCATGTAGGCCTCTCGGTTGTGTGCAAGATGGCCTGCTGCTGATGCATCCATTTGCAGATCCTCAACGACGTCTTGCAGCCATCTTCGCCTTGGTCTTCCTCTCTTTCTTTTTCCCATTATGTGCCCTTCCAAGACGGTCTTCTTCTCTAGATTATCATGACGTTTAATGTGTCCAAAATATTTCAGTTTTCTCTCCCTAATCCTAATGACAGCAGCAACAGAGCAGTATTTCAGTGAACAGATATAAGACATTTTATTTATATTTTGTTATATTTTGGAAGAGTTAAAGAAATTTAAGAAACCACAAACCAAATGTTCTGAACTTTGGGGGTGAATGTGTGAAATAGCATGCAAGTTTCATGGCTTTAGTTCATTCCCATCATGGTCGGGCCCATAACCTTTCAGCACCCCATCGTAGCTTCATTTTCCATGAAAGGTATGGATTAGCCGGAGTCCCAGTTTCCTCTTACAGAGATCACCGTGACCGCGCTGAAAGTTCCCTGCACGCCAGTTTCTAAAACTCTAGTTTAAAGGCAATAAATTTAGAGCTCTTAAAACGTTCTACTCTTCCTCCTCCTCCTCTCTTTTTTTATTTAGAAGTTCTAATATGGCTACCAGAAAGAATATGATGAGGAGAAGAGGCTAGATAGAGATTGATTGATTGATTGATTGATCTTTATTTCGAAAGGGTTAAGAATTGGGCACGCAGGCCCGTCTGACATTCTGCCCTTTATCATACATCAGAAAACGGAGAGGAAAGTAATTGATTTGTTTCAATTTTATTCACCGAGGGTAAGGGGCTAGCCATAAGCAGTCAGTTTAATACAAGTATGTAAAAACATAAGGAGAAGGAATAACATGCAAGATAACAAAATAATTATTCTTTTATCCAGACATTCACAAATATGGAATAATTGAATATTCATCGGAATAAGTGAATGTCACATACTCTCACACACAGTGAAGTGGTGCCGTTGCTGGAAAAAAGAACAAGTGGATGATGGGATGGACAAATGGGTGAGTGGATAGATGGGGGAATGGGTGGGTGGATAGGTGGGTGGATAGATGGATGGGTAGATGGATATATGAGTGGGTGGGTTGATATATAGGTGAATGAGTGGGTGGATAGATGAGTGGGTGGGTGGATAGATGAATGAATGGGTCGGTGGATAGGTGGGTGGATGGGTGGAAGGATGGGTGCGTTGGTGCACAGACGGATGGATGGGTGGGTGGATAGATGGATGGATGGATGGATGGATGGATGGATGGATGGATGGATGGACGGAAGGATGAATAGTGAAGAATAGAATACATACTCCTATTTAATATTACATACATGATTTCTCACCATTTAATTTCCGCAAATTCGTTCGTGAAGATAGATAGATAGATAGATAGATAGATAGATAGATAGATAGATATAGATATAGATAGATAGATAGATAGATAGATAGATAGATAGATAGATAGATAGACACTTCATTAGCCGAGCCGCCCGTGGATATTCTGTAGAGCCCTAACTCGAGATATAATGAGAGCTATCCTCGCTGTTTATATCTGCATCTTCCCCTGGGATATTTTGTGCCTGTTCTTTGGCTCTTACCTTCCTGTCCATAATGACCTCAGCTTCTCTTCTGTGTGCTCTCTCTCTCTCTCTCTCTCTCTGTCTCTCTCTCTTCCTACAAGATTTCATTCATTTGATCTGTTCCCGATAGCATAATATTAATATATTGAGAGGGAATAATATTCGCACCCCATGCAAGGCTTAGCTCTCAATTAATCGACCGAAATACGTGAATATTTCGAGAATTATAATACTTCAAGTGATGCTTTTAGAGGTTCAGATGAAACGATTCAAAGGAAGGATTTACAGAAATTCCAGGTGAGTGTTCATGCAATACCTTGTTAAGAAAAAAAATATATATATTCCTCTCTAGCTCACCTGTTTCCTTTATATTTCTTTCATTTTTCTATATTTCTGACTAAAGCTACATGCGAAAATATTACACGGTGGCAGATATATGAAGAATATACTGCCGATACTGTTTGTATAATTAAGCTACACTACAAGGATTTAAGGCAGTTGCTGCGCGCACTTTACATTGGTTACTGCAACAGCTTTACACCGTTTACTGCGTAGCTTTACAGTCGTGACTATTTTTCCATAGGTTACTTTGGTGACTGCTGTCTTTACACTGGTGACTGCTGTCTTTACACTGGTGACTGCTATCTTTACACTGATGACTGCTGTATTTAAACTGGTGATTGCTATCTTTACACTGTCGACTGTTATCTTTACACTGGCGATTGCTGTCTTTGCACTGACGACTGCTATCTGTACACTTGTGACTGCTATCTTTGCACTGGCGACTGCTATCTTTACAATGGTGACTGTTGTCTTTACACTGGCGAGTGCTATCTTTACACTGGCGAATGCTATCTGTACACTTGTGACTGCTATCTTTGCACTGGCGACTGTTATCTTTCCACTGGCGAGTGCTGTCTTTACACTGGTGACTACCTAGCTTTACAGCTGTGCAGCACTGCGGTAAAAAGTACAGTCAGATAGGTCTTATTTTTACAGATGCGTCGGTTGTACGGCACCTGCGGAATGCATGGGCAATCACGTCACGCTCACTGGGCAGAACAAACCAGGCAGCCAGCAGCGTCTTCAAGGCTATGACGATGGAGGTGATGGCTGTGACGAAAGCATTCTTCTGGCTGGAGTCACGGGACTACGCCCATGTCTGCGTGCCAAGTGATTCAATGAGTATGATCCGGAAGGTCGAGGCAGGCTCTGTACGCAGGCAGTGGCTGGAGTCATCGCAGAGATCAAGCTTGAGTCATCGCAGAGATCAACAGTTCTCAGAGTCACCTTCGTCTACATTCCCTGGGCATTCGGGCATCCAGGGAAATGAGAGAGCTGACAGACTGGCTGGCTCTGCCTCGTCATCGCAGATGGATAACCGCTGGATGGGGCTGATACTGTCAACGCCCTCAAAGAGATAGGCGGACTCAAAGAGTGGGAGACTTCGAAAGCAGAAACTCCACATCGCTGGTCTGAGAGAGCTGAGAGTATAGATTGGCACGGTTAGGAGCGAGAGGCATACTGGACATGGGAGGGGGTTTCTCAGCCTACTCAGGATGGACACTATCAGCCTCTGGACACTGATGGACATGTTGAGGAAGGTGGGAGATCGGAGCACCAATGGACATGTTGAGGAAGGTGGAAGATCGGAGCACCAATGGACATGTTGAGGAAGGTGGGAGATCGGAGCACCAATGGACATGCTGAGGAAGGTGGGAGATCGGAGCACCAATGGACATGCTGAGGAAGGTGGGAGATCGGAGCACCAATGGACATGCTGAGGAAGGTGGGAGATCGGAGCACCAATGGACATGCTGAGGAAGGTGGGATCGGAGCACCAATGACATGCTGAGGAAGGTGGGAGATCGGAGCACCAATGGACATGTTGAGGAAGGTGGGAGATCGGAGCACCAATGGACATGTTGAGGAAGGTGGGAGATCGGAGCACCAATGGACATGTCTGAAGTGGATATGCAGGAAACTCTCTACTGTAGAGAGCGGCACAACAACACAACTCCTTCAGATCATCAGAGGAAGTACCCCCTCAGACAAGTGTTTCGGCCCTATTAAACTCCTGACACTCTAAGGGGGGTGGGCCCCTCTGGGTCATGACTTCCAGAGGTCTTGTGAGTTGTTGCTTTGTTTTTTTCCCTTTTTTCCCCGGTCGCGGGATTGAACCCGTGCTCACTGCAATTTTAAGCGCGTCTTTAGCGATTTAGCTACGGAGGACTGGTATTGGTTGTGACAAACGAAATTACTTATGTTCCCAATGCTTGTTTCGCATATTCCACAGCCAGCATGAGACCTTTTCTGCTGTTTCTGAAAGGCTTTTCAATGCCCTTGCTCTTGCTTGTCCTTTTATTCCCAGTTGCTAATAATTACACTGACTAATAATAACACTGACCCAGACCATAAACCATAAACCATTAACAGATGTGCCTCATACCTTTATACTGAGACTGCATATCTACATGTTATTGCTACATTGCTTCACACAAATCGCTGATTACAGAAGTAATTTATTGACAAATTGCATTAAATTCTACAAAGTAGTGGCAGAAGAAAATCAAGATTTTCATTAAATAGTTTAATTATTTTAATCAAATAACGGCCAAGAGAGAGAGAGGAAAAAAAAAGAAATGAAATCTCTAGGGCATGGCAAACTAACTGCAAGAAAAATGATAAACTTTTTGAGTCAATCGCGAGAAGACATAAACTTTCCACAAACTGACACACGATGAAAAGAAAAAAGTCAGGGAAACAAGATGAAGTTTATGAGGAAAATATCCTCGGAAGAATGGACCAATCGGAAAGAGGATAAGAAATAAAGTGGTCCTGGTTTCTAATATTCTGGCATACACGAAACAAGAAAACCACAGCTTCCAGTGTTTATCAACTCTGCGTCTAATTATTGAATAAGGGAAAGATTAAAACAAAAACAAAAAAACTAAAAGCTAGGAGTTGATTGAAGTTCCTTGCTGACCTTTAAATCTTATATTGTATTATAGCTTCTATCAAACAACTTTAGAAACTGAGTTATTAACTGCTCAAACTTTAGAAACTGAGTTATTAACTGCTCAAACTTTAGAAACTGAGTTATTAACTGCTACATTCACTCTGTGAAAGTGAGTCGTGGACAATGGAAAGGTCGATGCAGAGGTCACCAGAGGCAACAGAGATGTGGTTTCTCAGAAGAATGTTAAGAGTACCGTGGAATGCCAAGATGGCAAACAGGCAATGTCTGACAAAAGCAAATGAAGAAAAGAAACTTAATTAAATTCGTAAGAAAACGACAGCCGTCACTCATTGGACATAAAACGAAAAGAGGTGGAGCTTGGAAACATCATAACAACAGGAAAGATAAAAGAGAAGAGAGGTAAGGGGAAACAAAGAGACAAAATCGTGGACAGTCTAACGCAACTGTATAAACAAACAAACAAACAAAATCTCACCAGCTGAGTTGGATGGAAAATGTCAAGAATTGAGATCTGTGACGAAAGCATGACAAGCAACGTCTACCGGTGATGGCAACTGATGACATGTACAGATCTTCTTACTGGGGTTATGTTACCAGCAACACACAACCACCCACCCCCTATCCTAAACCCAAATCCACACACGCACAGAGAAGTAACCCCTCCCCCCAACCAATCTACACAAACTGGACGACCAGTGCGTCTTCTTTTTGTTAAATCCTCACCTCTATTGTCTGCTCCGCTTCTGTTCTACTTCTTACAGACATACAAGCAGCAGTGCTCTCATCACAGTATCTCTGATGTGCCCAAAATGATAACAATGAAGTGGAGAGGGATTAAAAAGAGAGATAAGAGAGATAGAGAGAAAAACAAAAGAGAGGGGAGAGAGAGGAGATAAGGAAAACAAGACAGAGAGAGAGAGCGGGGTAAAGAGGAAGAAAGGGAGAAACAAAGAGAGAAAGAAAAAAGAGAGATTGATTGATTGATTGATCTTTATTTCAAAAGGGTTAAGAATTGGTCACGCAGGCCCGTCTGACATACTGCCCTTTATCATACATCTTTCACTCTATTCCAACATTCTACAAATATGCTGTTCATATAACAAACATAACTAACATTGAAGCTGAGAGACATAAAATAAAATATAACATTTACGTTCCGCTCTTAAACATTCACTCAGTACAGAAGTAACTACATACATTATAAATGACTATCTACTAAACAAATTTTCGGACTATTCAGAAAACATTAATTGTATTCGGTGTCTGTAAGAGCAGTTTAAGATAACTTTTAAGTTTTATAAATCATGGAGGCATGTAGTCGACATCAAATAGATATTGGGAAAGCTTGTAGTTGTAGGAAGGAGTATAATTTATATTTTTTATATAGGATGAGAGGGTATTCCAAAGATGAGCAGCAGAATAACTAAAGCTTTTCTTGTAAAGATCAGTCTAGGTTTTGGAAGACTATGTGTTCAAGCGTTGGCTGCACCTTGGGCAGGTTCCATAGATAAGGCAGGGCATGCCGTGAAAGAATTTGATGTACTAACTTGGCTTTGTTGAAGAGGAACCTGTTCTTAAGAAGTAGTATTTTGATACGTCTGTGCTGGTTAGTTGTTTGTGCTTGATCTTTGTCACTAATAAGCTTCACTGCTCGCTTTTGGAGTGAGCAAAGCCTCTTTGTATTTGACACTGAGCAACCATCCCAAACTGTTGAGCAATAGTCTAAATGTGTTTGTATATGAGATATGTAGCATGTCTTCCTAGTGTCTTGATCTATGAAGTGCTTAATTTTAGCTAATTGGTATACTTTTTGTGCGATGAGTTTTGTTAGACATTGCACATGAGAGTTCCAGGTCAGATGCTGGTCAATAATAAGACCTAGTGTTTTGTGCTCGCGAACGTTTTCTATCTGTGATGTTTCTGTACAGAGCCGAAGTGTTGTTTTTGTTGCGTTTTGTAGTTTCTGTCTTGTTGTTATGAGCATTGATTTTGTTTTATCGGTGTTCATAATCATGCCATTATTTTTGCTCCATCTAATTAAATTGTATAACTCGACCTGAAGAGTTGATTCTAGATTAACACAATCGTAGTCACTGGTGTAGACTGTGCAATCATCGGCAAAAAGGTCACAAGAGTGTTTAAGATGAAGTGGAAGATCATTGATATAGACAGCAAAGAGCAACGGGCCTAGAATAGAACCTTGCGGAACACCAGTGTCAACTTTAGCAGAATTTGATAGAGAATTGTTGAAGAATACTACCTGTTGTCTGTCTGAAAGAAACGATGCAATTAATTTTATTAGGTTAGTGTGCAATTTATAAGTCTTTATTTTTCTTACAAGAATATCGTGGTCAATCATATCAAATGCCTTTTTAAAGTCGACAAAGATGGCACCACATAGTCTGTCGTCATTTATGTTTACTAACCAGTTTTCTGTCATTTTGGTAAGAGCTGTGTGGCAGGAATGATTGGGTCTAAAGCCTGACTGACTGTCTATGAGTAAATTGTTCTCTTGCATGTGTCGTAGAGTTATTTTGTGTATAGAGAGAAAGAGTGAGAGAGGAGATTTGACTGATTGATTGATTGATTGATTGATTTAATGATTGATAGAATCAACCCACAGGGTTGACAAGAGAGAGAAAGATAGAGAGAAAGAGAAGGAAAGACAGAGGGGGAAAGAGGAAATGAAAGAAACAGAGAGGGGAAGAAAGAGGTAAGGAAAGGAAGAGAGAGTGTAAGAAATAGAAACTGTGAGAGAGATAAAGAGAAAAAAGAAAGGTAGTGAAGGAAAGAGAAAGAGAGAGAGAAAGAAAAGAGAGATAGAAAAGAAAGAGAGACAGAAAAAGACGAGAAGTGAAAGAGAGAGATAAAGAGAGATAGAGAGAAAATAAAGGAGAGAGAAAGAAAGGGGAAAAGAAACAGAGAACAGAGAGAGAAAAAGAGAGATAGAGAGAACAAAGCAGAGAGAGAAAGAGAGAGAACAGAGAGAAAAAGAGAGATAGAGAGAACAAAGCAGAGAGAGAAAGAGAGAGAACAGGGAGAGAAAAAGAGAGAAAAGAAAGAGAGAGAGAAAGAGGGGAAAAAAGAGAGGGAGAGAGCAGAGAGAGAAAAGGGGAGAAATGAAAGTATAGAGAGAAAGAGAGGAGAAGAGAGAGGGAGAGAAAAAGAGAAAAAAAGAGTGAGAGAAACAGAGAAAGAGAAAGGGAAAGAGAAACAGAGAGAAAAATGGAAAGAGAAACAGGGAAAGAGAGAGAGAGAGAGTGAGAGAAAGACAGAGAGAGAGAGTGAGAGAAAGACACAGAGAGAGTGAGAGAAAGACAGAGACAGGGAGAAAGAGACAGAGTGAGAAAAAAGACGGAGACCGGGAGAAAGAGAGAGAACGAACAAAAGACAGAGACAGGGAGAAAGAGAGAGAGAGAAACACAGAGACAGGGAGAAAGAGAGAGAAAGTGAGAGAAAGACAGAGACAGGGAGAAAGTGAGAGAGTGAGAGAAAGACAGAGACAGGGAGAAAGTGAGAGAGTGAGAGAAAGACAGAGACAGGGAGAAAGTGAGAGAGCAGGAAAAAACCCACAAATTTAAATATGCAGAGTTGGAGAAATTAACATACATCAACCCGGCAACCTTATTTTTAAGGACAATATTGCATCAGGCGTTTAATTAAAAGTAATATTTCTCTTTGTACTTGGCAGGAGATGAATGATTTTCGTTTTCTTCATTGTTTAAAGGCAAACAACTGCAGATAATATGAGGATAGAATAAGACCAGCTGGGGCAATAAACTTATATTTTCTTATCCGTTGATGTTTTATTGAAGCCGTTACACAGGCCTTTAATTGGCCTAATGACTCAAAACGTACAACAAAATACAATCATCACAGGCTCTCAAAGTCTATTAAGAAAGATAGAGCACTGTACCTTCAGAAGAGAGTGCTTGGACATACTATACTGAAACGCCAACCTAAAACTTCACATGGATATACTCCAGCGTTGTTGGCAACGAAAAGGATTACCAACTTTCAACAAGGGCTAGCCTACTATGAAACATCAGCTCGGACAAACAAGACATAAGATTGATATTTCGTGTAGCAAATTTAAAGTTCAAAGCTCAAAATTCAGACTCCGGCTTCACTGCATTCGGGACAACCCCTTATATACTCCCTGGCATGCCGCAGCATCCATCCAAGAGTGTGTTTGCTGCTAGTTCCTACCAAACGTTGCTTGTTTACTATGCGTTTTCTGCCACACAGTTCAGATTTCCTACCAGCATCTTGAATTTGTCCTAGCTCTAGCAGTCTCCTCGCATCTACGTTGTTCTTCCATTCCATCTCTCTGTACAGTGACTGTTTAGTTCCCTTCCTGTAGTACAACACTGCCGTGCAGAACAAGTGACTATCCCGCTAGGAAACATCAGTTTGGACAAACAAGCATATATCAGTTTCTCGTGCAGAAAATCGAAGCGTCTACGTAAGAAGTCTTCCTCAAAAGTGCAAACTACCGCCCGTCTCAGGGAATTATATGTCCTCGGAGGGAGTGGAAGCAAGTCCCAGTTGTGTGCTAGAACATGAGCCATTTACAGCCGACGCAGTGTCGGGTGTTATATCAGCCAGAACACTGAAGGACGTCCGGATGTCGGATGCAGAAAACTTACAACGAAGCAGCTCCCGCAGATTAGCAACAGAGCTAGGTCATATCCAGTATCCAGCATCCAGTATCTCGTATCTGTTGAAGTTTTACTCATTTTTTATATTTTATTTAAGTAGCACTCCTTCCCCCCCTCCTCCCCCACCCAACCCATCCCCTCCCGTCTTCTTCTTCTTCTTCTTCTTCTTCGCCGTTCGTCCTCAGAAGAAAGTTGATTGCGCTGTGCTGCGGTTCAGCGCCTCTCGTCCCAACGCGTCCGACTTCGGCTCGACGCAGCCTTCAGGACCGGGTTCGTCTTGCCTTCCCCCCCCCCTCCGTGCGGTCCGTACTCACTTGGCCAAACTTGCTGCCTGTGGCACCATCTGGGAGGTAGAATAGGATCTTAGCCGTCTATGGTTCGCCAACCCTAACACAAGCACAAGGCTGAACGCTACCTAATTCAGTTTGAGTCCGCCTTCGGCTTTCCCCTCCCCCCCCCACCCCACCCCACCCCACCCTCCAACCCCGTCAACCATCACAGGTCAGGGCCTCCCAGTGATATTTGTGTAAGCGGGTGCGAATCTCCCCTCCCCCCCCCCACTATCACCACTACCCTGCTTATCTAGTTTCGTTCACTACAGCTACCCCCCACCCTTGTACCAAAATTTCTGTTGGCCCACCTTTAAGACAGGGGAAAACCCTCTGGGTCCCGGATCAAATCCACCAACAGGACCCCTCAACCCTCCCCCGTCCCTCGCACAGGGCCCGCTATCAGTGGAGGGGAGGGGGGGTCAGAAATATGGCTCTGCCCTAGAGGCAGTTTGTGATGACGTTCCCTTCTATAAATCTACTGGCAGCTCGTCAAGGTCGTGTACCTGGTATGCATCCATGGACAGTGTCACTGCGGCATGACCTCAGAAACACTTAAATCTCTTTCTCTATGCGCGCGTGAAGCGGAACACGGATTGAGTGAAGTTAAATTCCCCGAATGTTAACACCGATCTTCTTTGTCTTTTCTATATCATTGGGACTGCGATCTTGGTGTTCTTTCCAGTCCATGCTGTGAAGATTTCACTGTCACAGCACCTTACCGGCCCGGGAGCTGATTATGGCGGCTATTCTTCGTGCGACGTTAATTCTGTAAAGAAAATGCATAAGCATGTTTGAAGACTTCTAACCACTTGTGAACATTGTACGAGTCGTGTTCAACATTGTACAAGTCGTGTTCAACATTGTACAAGTCGTGTTCAATACGAGTCTGTTACTGGTTCTTTTGTACCTGGATTCCTGGAGAACATTTTCTTCTCAGCGATGTTCTGTGGTCTCTTGTGCTCTGCCATTTTTTTCCGCTCTTTTGTCGCTTCCTCAGTGCTGAAACTCTTCCTAGACAATGTCTCCTTGAGGTACCAAACTTCTTCTTTCTTTTTTTCTTCTTCTTCTTTTTCTTTCTTTCTTTCTTTCTTTCTTCTCTTCTTCTTCTTCTTCTCTCTCTCTTCCTCCTTTCTTACTATCTTTCTTTCTTTTTTCTTTCTTCTTACTTCATCTTCTTTCTTTTTCTTCTTCTTTTTTCTCTTTTCTTTCTTCTTCTTCTCTCTTGCCTTTCTGTCTTTCTTTCTTTCTACTTATTTCTTCTTCTTCTTCATCTTCTATCTTCTTTTTTTCTATCTTCTTCTTCTTCTTCTTCTTCTCTCTCTCTCTCTCTCTCTCTCTCTCTCTCTCTTTCTTCCTATGCTTCTTCTTTTTCTTTCTGTCAATAATTTATAGTCCTAACTAAGTACGTGAAGCCTGCAGTTAGCCTAGATCACACTGGTCAAATCTTTGACACGTGCAAGTAATCAAACCGTACAGTCCGTGCTAAGGATGAACTTCTCTTGGCCGTTGGAATCCTCACAATCACATTTCGAGACGAATGATCCCAGCAAGGGTGCGCTAACTCCGTAGCAACTGGAACAAATCTGAGGAATGGATTTATTTTCTTTTTTAATATTTACTCTTCGCACGATCAACCCTAGCTAGGTCTCTGACCTTACTTATTAACAACAAAGAAGGGGAGAGAAATGAAAATAAGAAAGGAGCCGAGAATTAATGAACAGACACGTGATATATGGTTAGTACCGGCTAGACAGTTTTATGAACGTAATGTCCGCCATTGTTCACTCTGCTTTTAAAATTCGATTATAAATTCGGATAACTCTCAGAGTTCATACTGAATTTCGATTTATCTCTTCTTGCCATCATCAAACTACCAATTCGCTCCAGAGGTTTAGGGTCGTCTGTATAATTATTTTCAAATTTTTCTGTCGTCAATTTGAGCTGAAAACGGGATAGGTTTTTTTCCCTCGTCAGTTCCGCAATTATCGACCTTTGATGGTCGCTGCGGTTTTCAGTTAAATTTATGTGTTTAAATCGATTTTATTTTGTCCAGAGTTAATTTGTTGGAAATATTTTGGGATTTTTTGGTTGTATAAGTTTATTTATTTGAAGATTTTTTTTCCCCCAGTGCGATCAAAGTATCTTTCCTTTTAGAAAATAACAAAGAAGGAAAGTTGCAGTTGAAGAAAGAAAGCGAAATGATTTTTTTTTGTGAACGTACGTTACTGATGGCTTTCAAAACGTTGTCTTGATGTAGATATTTTCTTTGATCTGTTGTTTAGTGATGTTGAGATGTTTGCTGGATATGGATTTGATCCCCATTTGTGGGTTGGTTTTCCCATTCCATTGAGAAATATGTTGTGTATGGATATAGTGGCAAATGTGGGTTGACATTTCTATTTCAATGAGGTATATGTTGGATATGGATTTGATGCCCATTTGTGCTTTGACTTTTCTAATTCATTGAGTGATATGTTGGATATGGATTTAGTGCTCATTTGTGCTTTGACTTTTCTCATTCATCGAGGCATTTGTTGGATATGGATTTGGAGCCCATTTATGCTTTGACTTTTCTCATTCATTGAGGCATATGTTGGATATGGACTCAGTGCTCATTTATGCTTTGACTTTTCTCATTCATTGAGGCATTTGTTGGATATGGTATTTGGAGCCCATTTATGCTTTTGATTTTTCTCATTCATTGAGGCATATGTTGGATATGGATTTGATGATAATAATTTTCTTGATCTGTCGACATGCTAGGGTCTAAAGAACTCGGTATCTTTCCTAACATAACTCTAGGAGACCCAGATTCCTGTTTGTACAGCTCTGGTGACAGCATCGCCTGCGGTTGGAGATGAACATCTCAGACACCCACATGAGATCTGCGTGCGCTAACTACTTTGCTACTTTGATGTTCCCTCTAAGGAGTTGCTGTTAGCAATCAGTTCATGGTGTATGCCTGCATATGTAGGAGTTCGTAGCTCTTACAGTTAGTAGAAATATCATCATCTTTTGTCTTACTTTGTTGTGATTTCTTGCACGATCTAGAAATTAAGGAGAGTTTCGTTTTCTGTAAACAAAATGTGTGGACTTTGAGTTCTCTATCTGTCTCCCTCGCTTTCACTCTTCTTTCTTCCTGCCTCTCTCTCTCTCTTTCTCTTTATATTACTCTCTTTCTTGTTCTCTTTCTCTGTTTCTTTCCTTCTTTTTTTCTCTCTTTAATTTCTCGCTCTCTCTCTTTCACAATCTCTTTTTCTCTATATCTTTTTATATCTCTTCTTTTTTCTCTATCTCTTTCTATCTCTTCCCTCTTTCTCTCTCTTTCTTTCTCTTTTTCCCTCGCTCTCTCTACTTTCTGATTCTTTCTATTGCTCTTTCTCTTTTTATATTTCTCTATTACTTTTTCATTCCTTTTTTATCTGTTCAGTTTCTCTTTCTATCTTTCTTTTTTTCAGTCTCTCTCTCTGTGTCTCGTTCTCTCTCTGTCCCTCTTTCTCTCTGTGTCTCTCTGTATCTGTGTCGCTCTTTCTCTCCTTCTGTCTCTCTTTCTCTCTCTCTCCTTCTCTCTCTGGATCTCTTTCAATCTCTGTCTTTCTCTGTCATTCTTTCTCTCTGTCTCTCTTTCTCTCTCTCTTTCTATCTCTGTCTCTCTTTCTCTCCCCTTTTCTTTCTCCCTACATCTTTCTCTCTCTTTCTCTCTTTCTCTTTCCCTCTTTATCTCTCTCTCTCTTTCTCTCTCGGTCTCTCTTTCTCTCTCTTTCTCTCTGTCTCTCTTTCTCTCTCGGTCTCTCTTTCTCTCTCTGTCTCTTTTTCTCTCTCTATCTCTCTTTCTCTCTCTGTCTCTCTTTCTCTCTCTATTTCTCTATGTCCCTGTTTCTCTCTCTCTTTCTTTCTCTCTTTGTCTCTATTTCCCTCTCCTTGTCTCTCTTTTTTTCAATGTCTATCTTTCTCTTTTTCTCTCTCTGTCTCTCTTTCTCTCTCTATTTCTCTGTCTCTCTTTGTCTCTCCCTCTTTGTCTTTATTTCTCTCTCTGTCTCTATTTCTCACTCTATCTTTCTGTCTCTCTTCTCATTCACCCTCTTTCTTTCACCGTTTCTTTTTCTATTTACTTTCTCTTTTTTTCTCTCTTGTTTATCGCACTCTTTCTCTCCCTATTTCTTTCTCATTCTCTCTCTTTCTCCTTCTCCACCTCCTCTCTCTCTCTCTCTCTCTCACACACACACACATACACACACTGTCACTCTCATTGTCTGAGATTTTCTGTCTATGATTATTATCTCTGTTCCCGTCATACGCCCCTGACTGTGCATGGGAATCAAGCCTCCAGACTCCAGAGCATAGCCTGCAGCTCTACCCTCTCTACCAGGAAATCTGAACCAAGGTTGTTGGGTTGTCGGGTTGTCGGCATTTCCCTCTAACCACGAGGTTCAATCTTTTCGTTGCTTCTGTCTGTGTGTAGATTTTACGAAAAAGATGTCATATTTTTCTTCTTCTTCTTCTTCTCTTTCTTCTTCTTCTTCTTCTTCTTCTATCTGAGCTGAACTACGAGCTGGTGTTCTTTGTAGCCGATGAACGAAGATGTTGAGACACAGCATCGTATCGGATGGGGAGCAGGTTACGACAGCTTTTATTTTTTTAGTCCTTCAGTGGAGCTGAAAAGCAAATGGGTATGTGGTACTTCTTTAGCATTCTCCACCACCATGGGGACTATGATGATGCCTGTCCTGTTAGCCAGGCTAGGCCTGTTACTGTGGGTACGTTCTGAGAGGGAAGGTAAGGTCTTTTGTCAGCTGTGATCCGCCAACCCTGACGCCGGCATGTCAGCTATGATCCGTCAACCCTGACGCCGGCATGTCAGCTATGATCCACCAACCCTCATGGGTGATCAGAACTGGAGATGGACGCATATAGGTCACGTGATAAGAAGAAACAACCAGAGAATCAAAAAAAAAAAAAAGCTTCCAAGTTGAACACAACAGGCTGAAGAAAAAAAGTCGACAATGTGAAACTCTAAAGAGGTCATTGTTAAGAGAGGCCAAATTAGCAGACATAAAATCCCTTGATGAGGTTGTAAAGATCGCAAAAAAAAAAACAAACCGAAAAACGTGGCGAACTACAATGTAAGCCCTATGTGACGTTTAACGGCACTGGAAGAATGTCAGATGTAAGATAAAATTAAAGGACATTAGTGCCAGAGACTAGCTATTGTTGTTAACAGTGAAAAGAGAATGCCCAGAGAACCATCTCTCTCTCTCTCTCAGAATGTCAGACGGGCCTGCGTGCCCAATTCTTAACCCTTTTGAAATAAAGATCAATCAATCAATCTCTCTCTCTCTCTGGTTCAAGCGTTGGTTGTCATTGATTTCCACAACCATCTGTTCTTTGCTCTTTCTATAAGATGAGTGTTGAACCGTTCTCTGCGCCAGTTTTTAGTCCATAAAGTATCTTGTTTCTTTGTCTTCCTCTGTCCCCTTTTTTCCCTCCAATTTTCCTGATGCCACTAAGTGTTACAGTTTACCTCTTCTTAAGTCATGACCTACAAATCTGGTCTGCCATGTTCTAAATTTTTGCCATAATTTCTCTCTTTTTTTGTTGCTGCCAGGCCTCACTTAGAACCTCTTCATTTGTTTTCTTGGCTGTTCATGATATTCTTATCATTTTTCTTAGTAAGCACACCTCCGCTGCTTCCAGTAGATTGTGAGTGCTCTTAGTTTGTGTCGATTCTTCGCATCCTTACAGTAATACAAGTTCGATGTGGCACAGTATAACTCTCTTTTTGGTATTCATCGACAGGGTTTTATCGCTTAGTATGTTTTTTTTATTTCATTCTCATAAATGCTGACTTGACCTGGGCTTTTCTGCGCCTTATCTGATCTAGAAAGACATTTCTAATGAAAAACAGAAGAAGAGAAGAAGAAAGAGAAAGAAAACTGGTTGTGAATTATAAACAAATCCTACCTTCCCGTACTTAAACGGAGCCATGCCGACATATTAAAGGAAGATAGTTTCGTAGACTGTGGGTCACAGTACAAAGTTTTATGATAAAACCGAATAGTTTATAAATCTCTTTACTGTATGAAATGACATATTGTCCAATTATAAAAAAAAAGAGAGATGAAAATAAAGAATAATTACGCCATTTATTTTCGCCTACAACTCCAAGAAAGCGAACGGAAATCGAAACTAACTCACGGGAAGTTCCGCTCTCTACGGAAGTAAACTGTTTAAAATGGTGTTGGAGATGCTGGATTGGAATAAAATTTGGAATTATAACTCTGCTGCAGCCGGTCCGCCTCACTGACCCATCATAGAAGCGGAGGTAAAACGCCGGCCGCTCATATCTGCCAGAGGTGGATGATCAACAACAAATCTCAGCGGACAAATGAACCATGGGGCGACACAGGATATACAAAAATAACCCGTCTCGAAGGTATTGATTTGAAACGGAAAACATCGTCGCTTTGGCGTCCTGTTTTCATTACAACAACGAATGAATAATTCACGCTTACCGCAGGATTATTTCACAGTTTTATGATTAAAGGAAGTAAAGAAAGATGGCCCGAGGAATGACCTTGGACAACTGACGCTGGATTATCTGTAGCATGTAAACGCTTCCTTGAACCAGAGGTCAGTTAGGAGAAATACCTGATAGGAAGATTCTTCTTCTTCTTCTAACATTTCCATACACTCAGATATCAGGACCAGTGGTTCTTATCTTGGGGTCCATGGATCCCCATGAGGGCCACATAAGCAGTTTTGCTTTTCCACGTACCAGAAAATTGCCTTGAGTCAAAAAGAACAGCGTCATCTATGTTCTATTTATATTATCAGTAAGTTGTCCATAGCGGTTCTCAAGCCAGAAAGGGGTCCACGAACAAAGAAAATTAAGAACCGCTGATGATCTAGACAGTGAAACTAGGCGCAGACATGAGTCTTGTATAAACCAGAAAGTGTTTTCATGGGCGGGTTTGGCACGCTTTCTTACTGGGGCCAGATTTGAGCGCTTAAATATGTGTAGAGGGGCCCCGTGTGCAGGAAGTGGTTTCCTGGCCGGGTTTTGCATGCTTTCTTATTGGGGCCAGGTTTGAGAGCTTAAATATGTGTAGAAAGGGGCCCCGTGTGCAGGAAGTGTTCTGGATTCAACTCAGCCCACCCCCACCCCGACCTCTTCATCAGGTTTCCATGCAGCCCTACCTCCTGGGCAAGCTGATGGTTTGCACAAGAATTAGAATTTAGTGCTACAAAAAAAATATGTATATAGAAAATCCCTGATTTACGTAGGTGGATTATTCTAAAAAGCTATACTTAAGTCGATTTTACGTACTCAGAGTCATGTTTTGTTATATATCAAGTGTTGTTAATTTAAGTTACCAGTATTTTCTGATAACTTCCTTTAACTTTTGCGCACGTCAGTTATTTTTATTTTGTTTTTATTTTTGCGTTTAGACGACAGCTTTATTTGGTCTATTGCACCAGATGTGGGGGCTGTTTCGAAAACTTCTTACAATTTAAAAGCAAATTTTGCTCATATCCTTTCTATAGTTCAAACTGAGTGTGAACATATAAAAAGGTAATTCTGTTATGTCTTAGAGGCACATAGGGATATGGTGTTAATGCCCATATTTTCCTTGACCTGTCAGCACACTAGAGGGTGATATGGTCAGTATCACGCCTGGCCGCCTTTCCTTCCCCAACTCCAGAGGAAGTCGGGTACCCATTTCTACAGCTGGGTGACTGGGGTGCCTCCGGCCGGATTCGAACCCCCAACCTTCACCATGAGAGACCAGTGCGGATAATACGAGACAAAATCAAAAGACAAAGGCAATTTAAAAACTGTCCCGGTAACCACTACAGATGGAAAGCAGCATTTTCGCAATGCCTGATGGGTAGTTCAAACACTTACAGCGCAGCGCTATGCTCTTAGTCTAGTTGAAGGCAGTGTTAAATAAACATTGACGCTCCGCTGCGGGATTGCGCCATTGTTGAAACAACTCAACGTGGTAAGACTTCTTTAGACAGAGGGGGAGGAAACCTGCTGAAATTCACTGCTGGATGTTCTCTCAGTATGGATGTGAAAAAAAAAGAGTCAACTTAGGAGAAAAAAACTGAAACCTGCAGTTGGCAACAAAAGAAGAGGACTCCTGTCAAAGGCAGTCTTTCTGCACCCTGACAGTGCAACTCGCCATGCAGCGACCTTAACGATCATGACAATGCATCTACTGCGGCTTGAACCCCTTCCTTATCCCGCTCTTACAGCCCTGATCTAGCGCCAGGCCGATTATCACCTCTTAAAAGAAGCTCTACCTGGTCAGCAGGTTCGCTTCTGATGATAAGGTCAAGGAAGCTGCTCAGAGCTGGACTGGCTGGGAGCGGTCGCGAAGCTTCTTCCAAGGAGCGAAGAAAACTACTGGAACAATAGAAGAAGTGCATCGCCCCACGGGGAAGGGGGAGAACCTATGCGGAAAAGGGACATAAACATGTTCATTAACTCACGGCCATCGGTATCAAAGCGTATGTTGTCTTGACCTTTTGCTTTTGTTGTCATTCCTCGTAAAGTAACAAATATTAACACGCTCATCTAAAAGAACTACTTTTCTTCTACGAGCTCTTATATCTCCAGTTCTCTTCCTTGGATACGTTTCAAAACCTTCCACGCTTTGTTAAGGAGCTAAACTGATGATATTATTTATTCATAACACAGTATTTTAGAAATATATTTAACATACTATAAAGAAATGTATTACATATAAGTAGCTTTATTCGTTTAAAACATCGGCCTAGTTGGCTGCGTATTTAGGCGATTTGTCTACTAATCCGATAAAATATGTCTTGTCTTGTCTCCTTTCTCATATATCTTTCAGTGTTGTACAACAATATAACAGGTTATTACTGGCTAATAATCAGCATATAAACA